>VMBQ01005752.1:0-19729 GCA_007657795.1 Dreissena rostriformis
TATAGCCACATACCGATGCTATACAAACTGAAAACTTTGTTTATGAGCCTCGCTCTGGGAAAACCAGGCTTAATGCATGCGGGATGTGATTAAAGTGTTGTCCCAGATTAGCATATGCAGTCAGCACTGGTTATAAGGGACGACACTTTCCGCTTGAACTGTATTTTCGCTTCGAAGAGACTTACTTAAAAAGTTTAAACTTCATGTGCGGACTGCATGTGCTAATCTGGGATGACACTTTACGCACATATATTAAGCCCGGTTCTCCCAAAGCGCGGCTCATATATATTGGTGATGATCAATGTTATATTTCATACGTTTGTTGTATAGTCCCGTTATTATTCAACAGTGGACTGATATAAAGGCACGTCTGTCTACACCTTTGAAACGTCGAAATAAAAAAAATGCGATAACATAATTGGAAAACATTATCTTATTTAAGTATTATGATAAAACAGCCGAACGAATTAAAATCACCACTGCAACATCACGGGAATACAATTGTGTATGAGATTACAATGTATGTGTCCCTTTTGATTTGAAATTATCGTAAAAGTCGGCGTTTTCATTTCAAGTAATATTTTACTAACAGTTACGCGAAAAGTCAAAAGCTTGCCTGCACTTGGTTAATNAAAATCTGGAGACTGTATATTTAACAAGCCATTCAAGTGATATTATCTCATAAAATGAAATAGGCCGACCTTATTAACATTAATAAAAAAAAACTTGCATCGGACAATATTATCTTGTTTGCCTGGTTGCATTGATCATACAAAATGTGCGATGGGAAACATGATTTTATTGAACTATAAGAGTACATTACAACTTTATATCACGTCTAGAGTGATTGTTCGATAAGTGTGTAAATACATGAATAGTTTTGTTTATCCGTTCCCAGGGTGTCAGCAATTCAATACATTTAGAACTCAACCAATCAACAACAAGCACGTGAAGAAATGGACACTGATGACCAATCGAAATTATAAGGGAATTTTATGCAAATTAACCTGTAGACAAATTGTAGATGTTTGGTCAGAAGAAGAGATTCTGCGGGTAGATTTTAGAGAACTTTGACTTGACACTTAGAATTGTAATTAAAGAATATTTGAATAGAAAATAAAAGAAATAGTTAGAAATCATTCAGAGACTTGTTGTGTTTTTATCATTCAGAGACTTGCGTGTTCCTATAAGACATATAAGGTACATTGACAATCCGTTACGTCACAGCAGTAAGGACGCCAGTCCGGTGTGACGGGGGTATAAAGAATGCGTGTTTTTCATAATTTTAAATGAAAACATTGAGATAGTCAAAAAAAAAATGCGTATGTCGAAAACCGACGTCGACGATATTCGACATATTGCCTGTCGGTTTGTTTGCAGAGCGCAACAGTTTTCTGATAATCAGCGGGGCACTGATTACCATCGATACCAGGGGCGTTCGGTAGGTCTCAATGGCCCCTAATTGTGAGCCTAGTTTGAAGGNGTGTTTTTATCATTCAGAGACTTGCGTGTTCCTATAAGACATTGACAATCCGTTACGTCACAGCAGTAAGGACGCCAGTCCGGTGTGACGGGGGTATAAAGTATGCGTGTTTTTCATAATTTTAAATGAAAACATTGAGATAGTCCAAACAAAAAAAAGGCGTATGTCGAAAACCGACGTCGACGGTATCCGACATATTGCCTTTCGATTTGTTTGCAGAGCGCAACAGTTTTCTTATAATCAGCGGGGCACTGATTACCATCGAGACCAGGGGCGTTCGGTAGGTCTCAATGGCCCCTAATTGTGAGCCTAGTTTGAAGGTAGTGAAATTTTTAGGACAAGTGTGTTTGAAAGTTAAAATCAAGCTCCGCATACACATTTTTAAATTTATGTTTAAACCATAAATTGTATAGTGTTATTTCAAAAAGTGTGAATATTTATATGATAGTCTTTGATTTAATTATTAGAGTTCAAGTTTTCCAGCAAACAGTGTTATGTATTCTTATTTTATAACATTCTCAAGCTTATGTTAGTTGGTCTGTTATTTGATGGACCAAGTTTTGTTGAGTTCTTAAAATTCATTATAAATTAACTGCATTTGCAAATATTTTCTGTTTCAAGAATAATTATAAAAAATCACAATGGGAAATGCAGAGGGATAACTCTAAAATTGGCCCATTGAGTTGTTTCTTATCTCTGACTCACCAAAATGTGTTAACCATGATTGTGAGCTCAATATTATATCAAGTTTGTGAAGTTGAATAGTCAATGTCTAGTGGGCCAAGTTCGATAATCAAGGTCATGTTGATAAATATGAGCCTCGCTCTGTGAAAAGGAGGTTTAATTCACGTGCGTTAAGTGTCCGTAAAGCAGTCCGCACAGACTAATCAGGGACAGCACTTTCCGCCTAAACTGGATTTTTGCTAAGGTGAGACGTTCTTTATACGAAAATGTCATAAAAGCGGAACGTGTTGCCCCTTATTAACCTGTGCGGACTGCACCGGCTAATCTGGGACGACACTTTACGCACATGCATTAAACTCCCTTTTCACAGAGCGAGGCTCATTTTGATAATCAAGGTTAAGTTGCTAAAGTTTGATAATCAAAGTTAAGTTGGTCAACTTTGATAACCAAAACAGTTGCCCTGGATATACATGTATGTGTGCGTTTTGATAGTTTTATTCATTTTTTTGTTCAGCTATTTAAAAGTTTTCATTAGATCATCACCGTTTGTTTTCCAATGAAATACAATGTATACAGTTTAAATACAAAAACAAAAAAACAAAACTAATTGGCCACAGGAACAGAAGAGCCTCCATTATTTATCAAAAAATAAAGTAACACTTATGCCTTTTAAAACGTAAATGTCCTGCGGGTACAACTCTTATGTTCTCTAGATCGACAGTGTAGACACTCATTGTCCCCCTTTAGTCAGCGAGATAGAGAGATGTTAAGTGATCTTGGAGCCTGAGGGCATTCTTTTTATTCCTGGTAAGTTAAGCTGTTTTTACATAAATTTTATAACTTCATTATAGTTAAATAAGCAACACACAGTGAGTTTCTGCAAAATAATACAATTTCTTTTTTTAATACAATAGTCACGACAACAAGTCGTTGTTTTATTGACCTATAAGCAACCATAATGTCCGAATTTAAGATGAGAAAAATCTGACTGATAGCTTTGTTGTAAGAAACGGACAATCTATTTTAGTAAGGTTATGCGGTTCGGATTTGAACTCTTTTTCGCAAAGTCAAGTAGTTATAAATTGCCAATGTGTTCTTTAACTCAACAGGAAAATCCACAGCTGGTGGAATCTGTATATACAGAGGCATAACCGGTGTTATGATATGAGCAGCGTTCTTGGATACCTGGCCTTAATGTATGTCCGTAAAGTGTCAACCCAGAAAAGCCTGTGCAGTCCACACAGGCTAATCAGGGACGACACTCTTCGCTGTCATGGTAATTTTCGTTTAAAGTAAGTCTCTTCTTCCCGAAAATCCAGTGTAGGGGGAAAGTGTCGTCCCTCATTAGCCTTTTTGATTTTATGTATTTTGATTTGCGACAGGGAGCTCGATTGAAAGAAATAAAATACTAAAGAGTTTGATTCGCTTGAAATGTTATGAATGTTTTATGAATAATTCGTTTTTATTTATGACAAGAACTCGACTGAAGTGAAATAGGCATTTGTTCTGTACGCTGATTTCAAGTAACGCAGTTGTATTTTGATATGTGTCGTATTCTGAGAAAACTGGGCATAATGCTTGTGCGTAAAGTGTCATCCCAGATTAGCCTGTGCAGTCCGCACAGGCTAATCCGGGACGACACTTTCCGCCTAAACTGGATTTTCGCTGAGAAGAGACATCATTTAAACGAAAAATTAAATAAAAGCGGAAATTGTCGTCCCTGATTAGCCTGTGCGAACTGCACAGGCTAATCTGGGATGAAAATTTACGCACAAGCATTATGCCCAGTTTTCTCAGAACACGACACATATTATTCTTGCTGATCTTCCCGACCTGTTAAACACAAATCTACACAATGATCGACGTTAAAACATGATACTAGTACCTGCACATTGTCAATTAAGTTCTATTTCCAATAGGAAACTCACGTCAGACCATGCGTCAATAATTTCACATTATCGTTTTGATTTCTTTGGTATGCGTGCATGTACCTATTAGTGTCGTGTTCTGAGAAAACTGGAGATAATGATTGTGCGTAAATTGTCATTCCAGATTAGCCTGTTACCTTCGCACAGGCTAATCAGGGACGACAATTTCCGCTTTTATGGAATTTTTCGTTTAAATGATGTCTCTTCTTAGTGAAAATCCAGTTAAGGCGGAAAGTGTCGTTCCGGATCAGCCTGTGCGGACTGCACAGGCTTATCTGGGACGACACTTTACGCACATACATTAAGCCAAGTTTTCTCAGAACACGACACATTTTACACCGCTCAGAATAATGTACGACTCCTACCTCAACTCGTGAACTGATTTTCTACCAATCTCTAGAATATCTATGGGGTGTCTTTGACAATACGGTTCAAGTAAGGGTTGGAATTGGAATACATACAATAAAAACGACAATATTATAAACACATTTATTGTAATAATAAGAAAAAAAAATACAACTGCAAAAATGCACACAAGTTTACACTTAAACTCTACAAAATCGTACGCCATAGCTTATCATGATCATTATTCCAAAGATATCGCTTGGACACATACCATTTATTTGTTGTCTAAGTTTACAAAATTATACTGAACTTGCATTTTACAAAAATGTTATGGCTGACATTCAAGTGAGAGATATATTTTGGTTAATAGTCATTGCCAACCAATAGTATGCTAAAAGTGCATATTAACTTTCCTTACATGTCCGCATTTAATACATGTTTAGACTTTGACTATTTTAATTTCTCATAAACCAACATGGATATGTCTATCAAGTATGTGTATGCCGTTGTCAACATATTATATTTCAATCAATGAATAATGTTAATAAATCATTTTATGAACATCATATAAATTGGCTGGAAGAAATGGTGTTGTATTTGTATATGAACTTATACAATATGTAAGCCATTCAATAGTCTAAACATTTAAACATTTTGAGATTCAATTTGGATTTCTTTCAACAATACTTATTTTTAAGTGTTTTCAATATATAAAATNTGCACAGGCTAATCTGGGATGCCAATTTACGCACATGCATTATGCCCAGTTTTCTCAGAACACGACACATATTATTCTTGCTAATCTTCCAGACCTGTTTAACACAAATCTACCCAATGATCGACGTTAAAACAGGACGCTATCACCTGCACATTGTCAATTAAGTTCTTGTTCCAATAGGAAATTCACGTCAGACCATGCGTCAATAATTTCACATTATCGTTTTTTTCTTTGGTATGCGTACATGTACCTATTTCACCGCTCAGAATAACGTACGAATCCTATCTCAACTCCTGAACTAATTGTCTACCCATCTTCTAGAATGTGTCGTGTTCTGAGAAAACTGGGCATAATGCTTGTGCGTAAAGTGTCGTCCCAGATTAGCCTGTGCAGTTCGCACAGGCTAATCAGGGACGACACTTTCCGCCTTAACTGGATTTTTGCTAAGAAGAGACATCATTTAAACGAAAAATTCCATACAAGCGGAAATTGTCGTTCCTGATTTGCCTGTGCGGGCTGCACAGGCTAATCTGGGATGACAATTTACGCACAAGCATTATGCCCAGTTTTCTCAGAATGCGACAAATATCACCTGCACATTGTCAATTAAGTTCTTGTTCCAATTGGAAACTCACGTTAGACCATGCGTCAATAATTTCACATTATCGTTTTAATTTCTTTGGTATGCGTACATGTACCTATTACACCGCTCAGAATAACGTACGAATCCTATCTCAACTCGTGAACTGATTTTCTACCCATCTGCTAGAATGTGTCGTGTTCTGAGAAAACTGGGCATAATGCTTGTGCGTAAATTGTCATCCCAGATTAGCCTGTGCAGTCCGCACAGGCTAATCAGGGACGACAATTTCCGTTGTATTACATTTTTCGTTTAAATGAAGTCTCTTCTTAGCGAAAATCCAGTTTAGGTGGAAAGTGTCGACCCTGATAAGCCTGTGCGGACTTCACAGGCTAATCTGGGATGACACTTTACGCACATGCATTTTGTCCAGTTTTCTCAGAACGCGACACATTATTATGTGGGTTGTCTTTGACAATACGGTTCAAGTAAGGGTTGGAATTGGAATACATACAATAAAAACGACAATATTATAATAAACACTTTTATTTTAATAATAAGAAAAAAAATACAACTGCAAATATGCACACAAGTTAACGCTTAAATTTCACAAAGTCTTACGCCATAGCTAATTATGATTATATTCTTAAGATATCGCTTGGACACATACCATTATTTTTTGTCTATGTTAACAAAATCTTTCTGAACTTGCAGTTTACAAAAATGTTATAGCTGACATTTAAGTGAGAGATATGTTTTGGTTAATCGTCATTGTCAATCAATAGTATGCTAAAAGGGCATATTAACTTTCTTTACATGTCCGCATGTAATACATGTTTAGACTTTGACTATTTTAATTTCTCATAAACCAACATGGATATGTCTAACAAGTATGTGTATGCCTTTGTCAACATATTATATTTCAATCAATGAATAACGTTAATAAATCATTTTATGAACATCATATAAATTGGTGTTGTATTTGTATATGAACTTATACAATATGTAAGCCATTCAATAGTCTTAACATTTAAACATTTTGAGATTCAATTTGGATTTCTTTCAACAATACTTATTTTTAAGTGTTTTCAATATATAAAATGTGTGTAACATGTAAAACTACTAGTACGTAATGACAACCATATGTTTTCCGAAATTTAAAAATGGGGGTATAACAATTACACAACCATTAAACATATTATTAAAACAACAATAATTTAATAAGGAAAATTCATTACAAACATGATTTTTTCAAATGGTAAACAGTTCTATCAATTAGGAAAGGACTTGTAGCATCAATCATCTTATTAAAATTCATCCGTATTATGTTATTGTCATTATTTTCTAAATTACATTACGTGTTATCGCATCAGAATGTTTACACATTAAAACGTTTTAACAACTGAAAATTCGACGAATGTTTTTATCATTTTGACATGCTGTACAACTGTTAACGCTCAGACCTCTGTCATGTTAATACGATAATAAACAATGACTGTTTTTTATATAAATATGATACAAAGATGGAATTGACAACATATGCTGATAGTAATCGAAATACATTATAAAGCACAACATTTATTAAAAATAGAACACTGAATAAAAACAACACAAACACACATGTCTAAATTGAATAAAAAGTTTGTGCAATTCATCATTATATTCTGACACATATCATTAAGTATTAATATATAATATTTATATTGAATACATGTTTAGACTTTGACTATTTTAATTTGTCAAACACCAACATTGATTAGAGTTACAATGATGTTTATGCCTTTGCTAACCATATTATATTTTATTCAATGAATAACGTTAAGTAATCATTTTTTGAACATCTTATAAATATGCTGATGTAAGCCATTAACTATTCGTTACATTTAAACATTGTCGATTTTATATAGATTTCTCTCAACGAGACTTTTTCAAGTTTGTCAATATATACAATGTATGTAACATGTTAAACAACTAGTAATTAATAAAATCTATATTTTTCCGAAATATAAAAATGGGGGTACAACAATTACACAGCAATACACAAATATTATAAAAAAAACAACACTAATTTAATAAAGAAAGTTCAAACCGTATTTTCTAAACTTTTGAACAGTTCTGGTCAATTAACAAAGGAATTGTACCATCAAGCATCGTATAACAATTCATCCGTATAAAGTTATTTTCATTATTTTTTTAATTCCATTACTTGTTATCGTATCAAAAGTTATACACATTAAAACGTTTCAACAACTGAAAATTCGACGAATGTTTTTTATCATTTTGACATGCTGTACAACTGTAAACGCCCAGACCTCTGTCATGTTAATACGATTATAAACAATGACTATGTTTTATAAATATGATACAAAGATGGAATTGAAAACATATGCTGATAGTAATCGAAATACATTATGTTAAAGCACAACATTTATTTAAAATAGAACACTGAATAAAAACAACACAAACACACAGGTCTAAATCGAATAAAAAGTGTGTGCAATTCATCATTATATTCTGACACATATCATTAAGTATTAATATATAATATTTATATTAAATACATGTTTAGACTTTGACTATTTTAATTTGTCATTAACCAACATTGATTAAAGTCACATGTTTATGCATTTACCAAGCATATTATATTTTATTCACTGAATAACGTTAAGTAATCATTTTATGAACATTTTATAAATTTGCTGATGTAAGCCATTAACTATTCGTTACAATTAAACATTGTCGATTTTATATAGATTTCTCTCAACGAGACTTTTTCTAGTTTTGTCAATATATACAATGTATGTAACATGCTAAACAACTAGTAAATAATGAAATCTATATTTTTCCGAAATTATAAAAATTGGGGTACAACAATTACACATCAATACAAATATTATAAAAAAACAACACTAATTTAATAAAGAAATTTAATTACAAACAGTGTTTTCCAAACTGTTGAACAGTTCTGGTCAACTAACAAAGGAATTGTACCATCGAGCATCGTATTACAATTAATCCGTATAAAGTTATTGTCACTATTTTTATACCATTAACGGGCTAACGTTTCAAATGTATACACATATAAACATTTCAACAACTGAACTTTAGACGATGTTTTAATCTTTAAAACATGATGTACATTTTTTATGCTAAGACCTCTGTCATATTAATACGATTATAAACAATTACTATATTTATAAATATGGCACATACATTCAATTGACAACATATGCTGACAGTAATAAAATACATTACAAAGCACAAATTAATTAAAAATAAAAAATTGAATAAAGCAGTACACACACATGTCTAAACTGCATAAAAAAGAGTTTGTGTAAGACATTGTTTTATTCTGACATATATCATTATACTAAGTGTTATTAATTTGCTTTCGTACATATTACACATGTGTGATACAAGCTTATGCTTTGACTGATTTGAAATGAAAATGTTTTGCGACATTATATTTTAGTCAATCCGATTTAAAAATCGACCCGTTCTTTATGTACCATGCAGAATTATTTAACATTATGTTAGCAACATATTATGACTTTGTAATTCGCGAAATGTTTCGCCTACTTTCTTGATACAATATCAAAAGATACAACACTGTAGATAGCATCTGTTAAAGAAATGGTCGTCAAAAAATGTGTTTGTTTACATCAATGCATTATACAAGTGAAATAAAACAAAAAAAACCCATAGAAGAACAGAAACATCATACATTTAGAAAAAGTAACAAATCTCATTATGGAAAGGAATCGATAAATGGTAAAATTATTAATATATTAAAATATCATAGTGCTAAACATTCAAGTGTTGCTTATACATTATTTTTCTCCCAATAAATTGTACGGCAACATCAACTAATTTATAAATAAAAAATCAATCTGCGTTGGATGAAATATGAACTCGCAAGTGAAAGAAATATATGAAAAAATAAACAATTTCAATCATACAATTCATACTTTCAAAGCTTAAAGTAAACACGTTTATGTTGACTGTTCACATATGTTGCGTGTTCTGAGAAAACTGGGCAAAATGCTTGTGCGCAAATTGTCATCCTAGATTAGCCTGTGCAGTCCGCACAGGCTAATCAGGGACGACAATTTCCGCTTTTATGACATTTTAAGTTTTAATAAAGTCTCTTCTAAGCAAAAATCCAATTTAGGCGGAAAGTGTCGTCCCTGATTAGCCTGTGCGGACTGCACAGGCTTATCTGGGACGNACGTTCTGTGGCGTCTCATCTGGATCCAAACTGTTTGCAAAGGCCTTCAAAATCCGGTTCCAGCGCTCAAATTAGTTATAAATTAAAATCATAAACTGATATCAGGGCAGACTGTATGACCATCAAACAAATAAGCCTCGCTATGTGAAAACGGGGTTTAATGCATGTGCGTAAAGTGTCGTCCCATATTAGCCTGTGCTTTCCGCAAGGCTTATCAGGGGCGACACTTTCCGCCTAAACTGGATTTTTGCTAAGAAGAGACTTTCTTATAACGAAAAATATAAAAGCGGAAAGTGTCGTTCCTGATTAGCCTGTGCGGACTGCACAGGCTAATATGGACCTATACTTAACGCACATGGATTAAACTACCTTTTCACAGAGCGCGACCCAAATACATGTTCGTTAAATCTTGTATAACAAATTACAAGTATTTGATAATTGACCAGATAATTATGTATAACAGTATCGTTAAGCATTTTCTTACTGGGTGTCCTTGGTTGGGGGTAAGATTCGATTTTGACTTCGCAGAGTTTGAGTGTTTCATTCGCCTGTATCTGCACGTATCTATACGGACCCTTGTTGTCGGGACTCCACGTGGTTGGGCTGTATGTTGACAGGTTCATGGTGCTCTCCACCTCGTTCTTCCCTTCTGTCAGTCCCATTGCGATTGTAAATGACTTAACTGCACTTTCAGCAGGCACTGAATAATCGAACAAAAGTTCACGCACTTTTCCTTTATCTTGAAACCAGAGTATACCTAAATATGTTATGCAGTCTTACAAAAAAAAGAACATTACAAGTCTTAAGTGTATTCCTTCATACGGTGTTCATGATGCAAATTGTTAGTATTTCTTTATCGTCAAAACATCTAAAAACTGCCGAGCTTTAATTGCGGAAGTATAAGACATGTTAGACAGAATGCCATATAATGTAGATGGGCATGTAACTTGTTTTCCCGCCAGTTTACCCCGCATTTACTTATGTAATCGATCTGGGCCGCGCTCTGTGAAAAGGGGTTTGAATGCGTGTGCGTAAAGTTTCGTCCCAGATTAGCCTGTGCTAATCAGGGACGAAACTTCCCGCTTTTATAATATTTTTCGTTTAAATAAACGATCTTAGCAGAAATCCAGTTTAGGCGGAAAGTTTCGTCCCCAATTAGCCTGTTGGGAATGCACAGACTAATCTGGGATGACACTTTACGCACATGCATTAAACCCCCTTTTCACAGAGCGAGGCTCCTCTGTTTTCCGATGTGTTTGATCCATATCACACCAACATTAAGGCTACTCTCGCAAGGCTCGTTGAGCGTTTTCCAGTTTCAAGCATAATAAATTTGATTTATCCAAATTTTCTTATTGCATCAATTTAAACGACACATACATATGACAATATGTCAAACATATAACTCTTTTTTTTCCAAATTGTAACACTGCTTTGTTTTGTTGATGTCATCGTTTGGTTTGACGTCATACTGAACAATATATTTTTATTTAGGTGTTAACAAGTTTCCACTAACCAAAACCGCTTCTAAAGTTAACTCTCATTTAACGAGACTGAGTATGTGCGTATTGTAGCTAATTTAACCCAATTGTAACTACAAAAGTTTAAGTTTATTGTGGCTGTGTGCTGACAATTAGAAAACGAACGATATACGCTTGCATACGAATCATTACAAAGCATAACTATCTATGCAAATCAACGCAAATCACAACGGATCTAATTTATTGACATAGTTTTAGTATCTGCACAGCTTTGCAAAGACAAGTTTCATAGTGATACCTCATACAACAAAATAAAATTTAAACATGAACATAAAACAGAGCTACACTTGCGAAATAATGAAAGCAGGAGTTATGTTGTTTTTTTAAGCAATGGACATTTCGTCATATAAGTTAAACAGTCTGAAATTAAAAATGTAGGAGAACGCCTCCGGACCAGTTTTGGGATATGGATATACAGACGGACGGACAAACAGACTGACGGACATACAGACGGAGGGGTCCAAGGCGAATCCTGTATACCCCTCTCCCTTACTTCGAATCGGCGAGTATTATAGTTTTGGTGATCATAAAACAAGAATTGTTTAATCAACGTTTTCTGACAGCTAGGGATTGTCACAGTATTGCATACTAAACTCCGATGAGGGGGTGTAATGCCTGTGCGTAAAGTGTCGTCCCAGAATAACCAGTACAGTCCGCACAGGCTAATCAGGGACGACACTTTCCGCCTAAAGTAGATTTTTGCTTAGAAGAGACTTTCTTTAAACAAAAAATATCATAAACACGGACAGTTTCGTCCCTGATTAGCCTGTGCGGACTGCACAGGCTAATTTGGGACAACTCATTACCGCTATGCATTAAACCCCCTTGTCACAGTATTTCCTACTAAACTTCGACGACGCCTCCTTAACTTGTAGTAAATTTTAATAATCATGCTACTTTAATCTTAACGTAGGATTAAAAACGCTGCGTATGCACAGCTTTTGTATTATCAAGACAATATATGAGCCTCGCTCTGTGAAATGGGATTTAATGCATGTGCGAAAAGTATCGTCCCAGATCAGCCTGTGCAGTCCGCACAGACTAATCAGGGACGACACTTTCCGCTTTTATGATAGTTTCCGTTTAAATAAATTATCTTCTTAGGAAAAATCCAGTTTAAGCGGAAAGTTTCGTCGCTGATTAGCCTGTGCGGACTACGCTTTACGCACATGCATTTAACCCCCTTTCACAGAGCGAGGGTCATATACACTGTTTGATGCTTTGCGTTGACAAGTGGTTGAGCACTTAGTCCGACAAATTTGTTTATGCTGAGATACAGCAAGATGGGGTGACCGTCAACATACCATGGGGAATTTAATATCCTTATAATTGTTCTAAAGTGAAAAGCATATACATAAATTATTGTAAGAAATTATATTTTTAATTTCATAGTGTGTTTTCGAATAACCCATGGTCAAAAGTAAAGATGCGTACGTATTAAATCACGACAGCGAGTCAAGAGTTATTTAAGAACAAGCACCTATTTTCCTGCCCATGAGTTATTCGACGTTAACGTATAACAGAAAGTATATTATTTCAATTTTAAAACAATTTTAATTTTCATATTGCGGAAAGCTTGGCACAGCTTCTTTTGCATGCAAAATATTCAGCTTATGTTTGCATCGTTGCGCTATAAATCGCTAGCGAAAAGAACAAATATTTGTGCGACCCAACCCATCCCCCGCATAACAGTAACCGTTCGTTTTACATGGTTATCGTTCTTTACACACATTTTCTTTACGTTTGCGATTCGTTGAATTTGACACAATTCAATACAGTTTTCGGTAAAAATGCGTCTAATCAGATAAATTAACCAAATTGCCCAAACTGCGTCAACTGGATACGCCTTTAACGTAAGGACGCCTTTAAGCAGGGTGATCTCAGGTGTGGTGACTTATCAATTTGGCTGCAGCAATAATTAAACACCTTTTTTTATATATATAAGATTATACGATGAACAGTATACAAACTATAACAGGGGCAATTTACGATAGTTTTCATCGTAATGTTTATGTGTTTGATATGGTGGGATAATTAATGCATTTCTTAATGTGTGTTATCGTTTACTACAATACATGACTTATAATTTATTGATATGCGTGATGCATTATTATGATAATCTGTAATATTGTAAAATTTAGGCAAAGACTGTTACTTTTTATATATTAACATAATAACAGTTTCCAACATCGCATTATAGACGTTACTGAAGATACTGACATTGTTTCATTTACATTGATTTACAGGGTTCCTTATTTTGGTTACTCACTTATTCTTCCATGTACATTCACAGCGTCGGGGTAAAAGTCGGGGTTAACTGAAGAATTTTCAGTTGCATATCGGAAACTCTCCAGGCGGATACGATTTGAAAAGCATGACTCCGTCTGAAACAAAATAACATTCGCATTTGAAACCGTCCAACTATGATGATATCATCGAAACATTCTAACACACGCGCGTGCACACAAACACGCAAGCATGCACACAAACTCACACACATGCACGTACGCACAAACACACAAACACACATACACACAAACATGCAAGCACGCACACAAACTCACACAAATGCACGTACGCACGCACGTACCCACGCACACAGACACGCACACAAACTCACACACATGCACGTACGCACGCACGTACCCACGCACACAGACACGCACACAAACTCACACACATGCACGTACGCACGCACGTACCCACGCACACAGACACGTTCAACAAACTCACACACATGCACGTACGCACGCACGTACCCACGCACACAGACACGCACACAAACACACACACATGCACGTACGCACGCACGTACCCACGCTCACAGACACGTACAACAAACACACACACACCCTCAAGCACACAACTGCATCAAAAAATACACCGCCACGGATAAAGACAAAATATACTGACTTGTCAATCACCCACATTCCTGGAAAAAGAGAAAATAATTCCTACCAGGTTTGGAGAAAATACTCTGTAACCGGACACAAGATGTGCAGATGCTGCGCTCCATACAAGTTTCCAATCCCCGTCAACGTAGCACTTAATATGTCCAAGTCCAAAAATACCCGACGAAGGACTTAGATATTCGTAAATATCGACTTTTGACACCATCACTTTCTCGGCAAACTCAACCTTGTAAAAATACAAAGTTGTAACTCAAATGTACACATTTACAACTGTTAACTTAAAATGCACACACAACGTACAGGGTGATCTTTTAAGCATTCAATTATATAGAATTATGCACGAAAATACAATTATGAACCTAGCAAATAAAACAAATCTGTCTATACTTACTTCGATCCAACTAAACTGCTCACATTGGCTGTCATTGCGGCCGATGATATAGTGGTCCCACCTTCAACAAATAATAATTTTACATGTATATAAATGTTTTATCACACGCGATAAATTATACTTTTAACTTATTTAATCAATAAGTAGAATGCATCGCTGCTTAGCGAGTAGTGTGTGTCTGTAAAGCTTGGTATTTAAGGGTTTTAAATCTCCATCAATGTATCAGACGCAAAGCGCGATGACTCGAAATTTGGCTAAAAAGCAATTTTATGCTTAAGAGCTAATGCATTTTGTTATTGTTGTTGTTGTTTAATTAAAAACAAATACACTTGTTAATCATTGTATAAGTAAAAAATTGTTTATATAATAACAAAATCGCAGTGTGAATTTGGATCGGCAGGCTAGATGAGGATGAATGATTCGGCTTCCGATGATTATAAGGATTTGATCTAGTCTTGGTTTGAACTTTAAATGTAAACTAGTTATGCGAGGACTATACTTTGGATCCCGATTTGAACTTGCAGCAACAGATGTCACCCATTTGGAGATCGGTGGGACCGTTTCTGAAATTGATAAATACCTGTCTATAAAGATAACCCAATATGAAAACACAATAGTTTCTACGTTCTAACAAAGATGCAGTATAATTTTGATGCAATATCTGCACGATTAATCATTTTATTGGGTTAAAAAATATACTTTAGTGACCAGTGTAATAAATGGTTCTAGTAATAAATACATACATGCAACATTTGTATATTAGCCTTTGAGGCATTAAAACATTAAAATCATACCAGTGTGTATCGAAACATTCTCTATGATAACATAATTCTTTAAGTCCAGCTTCCATTCTGAAGTTTCTGTACACGTTTCTTTATCTCCATCAGCCGCAAGCCTTGGGTCCGTCCCGACCGAAGCTGCCAATATAATCAAACCAGTTGTTTGGTTAAATACAACAATATATGTATTCCCTGTACCAAACTGTGTGTCTTTTTCCAAGGATTGTAAACGTGAATGAGTATCTTATCATGAAATGCTATTTACTTTTGGAATATGCATCGATATTTACCAACAAAACATTAGATTAAACAGTCGTAACTGCTCAATTGATGTTTTTTTTATTATTATAACATACAACAGGCACGGGTTTACCAGGAACCCCCTGCTGACCCCACAGCTTATGCACTATATATGCCGTACTTTATAAGTTTTTAATAAAAATGATATTTCGTACAATTGTTGTATATTTGGGCTCCTACATACGGCGGAGCATTTGGCGGAAAATCGAAAGTGGTATATTTATTTTAATTTTGAAGATATTATGGAGCTGGTGTTTCCATTTACAGCTTGACGAAGGTAGTCTACACACGTGTTAAATTCTGCTACAAGTTAGATATTATCTGGTTCTATGCTTGATGTTTTGTTTAACAAACAAAAACATGTGTGTCATACGTAATAGTGATAACAGTTAACTATTTATTTCTATATTTTAATAAATACAGAAAACGAAAAAATAAATACTATGCTATTAATGCAACGCATGTTCAAGATTAAAACTTATTGAATTCACTTTTGGTAACCGAAAATCGTAGATGAGGCCAAATAAAAAAATAGGTCCGTTTCCGGTCGCCCGAGCGTGTCTCCAGAATCGGCGCCGACCCTCAACTTTTAATTGGGGTCGCCAAAAAAATAAACAAAAAATTGTTAATTTTCGTGTATTTCGGTTCATTTCTCCATTCTAGTACCCGAAAGACAAAAAAAAAAAAAAAAAAAAAAAAAAAAAAAAAAATAAANCTTTTAAGCATTCAATTGTAAAGAATTATGCACGAAAATACAATTATGAACCTAGCAAATAAAACAAATCTGTCTATACTTACTTCGATCCAATAACACCCCATATATACGCTGTCATTGCGGCCGATGATGTCATAGTCATACCTTCAACAAATAATAATTTTACATGTATATAAATGTTTCATCACACGCGATAAATTATACTTTTAACTTATTCAATCAATACGTAGAATGCATCGCTGCTTAGCGAGAAGTGTGTGTTTGTAAATCAATAAGCAGAATGCATCGCTGCTTAGCGAGAAGTGTGTGTTTGAAAAGCTTGGTATTTAAAGGGTTTTAAATCTCCATCAATGTATCAGACGCAAAGCGCGATGACTCGAAATTTCGCTAAAAAGCAATTTCATGCTTCAGAGCTAATACATATTGTTATTGTTGTTGTTGATGAATTAAAAACAAATACACTTGTTAATCATTGTAAATGTAATTAATTGTGTTTCTATAATAACAAAATCGCAGTGTGAATTTGGATCGGCAGGCTAAATGAGGAAGAATGATTCGGCTTCCGATGATTATAAGGATTTGATCTAGTCTTGGTTTGAACTTTAAATGTAAACTAGTTATACGAGGACTATACTCTGGATGTGAACTTGCAGCAACAGATGTCACCCATTGGGAGATCGGTGGAACCGTTTCTGAAATGACCGTTTCTGAAATTGATGAATACTTGTCTATAAAGATAACCCAACATGAAAACACAATAGTTTCTACGTTCTAACAAAGATGCAGTACATTTTTGATGCAATATCTGCACGATTAATCATATTATTGGGTTAAAAATATAATTTAGTGACCAGTGTAATAAATGGTTCTAGTAATAAATACATACATGCAACATTTGTATATTAGCCTTTGAGGCATTAAAACATTAAAATCATACCAGTGTGTATCGAAACATTCTCTATGATAACATAATTCTTTAAGTCCAGTTTCCATTCTGAAGTTTCTGTACACGTTTCCTCATCTCCATCAGCCGCAAGCCTTGGGTCCGTCCCGACCGAAGCTGCCAATACAATCAAACCAGTTGTTTGGTTAAATACAACATTATATGTATTCCCTGTACCAAACTGTGTGTCTTTTTCCAAGGATTGTAAACGTAAATGATTATCTTATCATGAAATGCTATTTACTTTTGGAATAGGCATCGATATTTACCAACAAAACAATAGGTTGAACAGTCGTAACTGCCCAATTGATGTTTTTTTTTATTATTATAACATACAACACGCACGGGTTTACCAGAAACCCCCTGCTGACCCCATAGCTTATGCACTATATATGCCGTTCTTTATAAGTTTTAATAACAATGATATTTCGTACAATTGTTGTATATTTATGACCCAAGTGTGATCAGTATCGCTATCGCATACGGAATCCCGATAAATAAAAATCAATGTGGGGCATCGGGGCTCCTACATACGGCGGAGCATTTGGCGGAAAATCGAAAGTGGTATATTTATTTTAATTTTGAAGATATTATTGAGCTGGTGTTTCCATTTACAGCTTGACGAAGGAAGTCTACACACGTGTTAAATTCTGCTACAAGTTAGATATTATCTGGTTCTATGCTTGATGTTTTGTTAAACCAACAAAAACATGTGTGTCATACGTAATAGTGATAACAGTTTATTATTTATTTCTATATTTAAATAAATCCAGAAAACGAAAAAATAAATACCATGCTATGAATGCAACGCATGAACAAGATTAAAACTTATTGAATGCACTTTTGGTAACCGAAAATCGTAGATGAGTCACGAATGACAAATAGATTCAATTATTATAGACTGAAATATCCGATTGTTTGCATTGTTAAAATTGTTTACGGGTCTTTGTAATATATTTATATAGCTATGCCATTTAAACATTGTTTAAAACGTTTAGAATAGAAAGATGGTTTACACAATAATAACACAAGTAACATCGAGAACAATCGCCAGTGTAAGTCTAAAAAAAAAGAAATCATACACATATTATTGTCGGAAATGCAGAACAGATAAGCGGACGTTGGGACGCAAGATGGGCAGCAGAAATATAAATCACTTACAGAATTTTGGAATATGCTCACAACACATTCCCGAATCCGAAAGGACAAATAATGGCATTAAACGATTTCTTTCAACACTTTAAAAACCTTGCTAAACATGAAGGTTCTATAAATAATGAAAACATGATAAATTTTGTTCGCAATATCGACAGTAACTTTAACTGTTCTTACCCGAAGCTTGATGGATACATATAAATTTACACAATTTTTAATGGCCACGAAACGACTAAGTATTTATAAGGCGTGTTTTTCGGACAATATTATAAACGAGTATTTAAAAAAGTTTCAATGTAATAGGTCACGTATTGGAACTGTTATTTAATTGTATTCTCATGTCCGCGAAATTCCCACACAGCTGGTCAACGGGGCCAGTTATTTCCCTTTATAAACAAGAGGGCCATCAGGCCCTAAGGCGCTCACCTGAGAGCAAAAGGAACTAGACTATTCTGAAAAAAAAAATGCAAGCTGATTCATGAAGATTGGACCAAAAAAGTGACCTTTAACATGTTTTCTTTATATTTGAACTAGTGACCTAGTTTTTGAGCTCATATGACCCAGTTTCAATCCTTGCTAAGATTTCATTGGGACAAATGTTCTGACCAAGTTTCATGAAGATTTGCCAATAAATGTGGCTATTATATAGCGTCAACAAGTTTTCCATATAGCCATATAAGGACAACTGCCCCCCCCCCCGTTTTTCAACGAGTCATAGCCATTTTCAAACTCAGCCGAGCTATTGTTAGAACAAATGTTCTGATCAAGTTTCATAAAGATTGGATTATAAATGTGACTTCTAGAGTGTTAACAAGGTTTTACTATAGCCATATAAGGAAAACTGCCACGCCCCCTGGCAGCCATGTTTTTCAACCAACCGGAACCATTTTCGAACTCGTCCAAGATATTATTGGGACACATGTTCTGACCAAGTTTCATGAAGATTGTACTAAAAATGTGACTTCTAGAGTGTTAACAAGGTTTTACTACTATAGCCATATAAGGAAAACTGCCACGCCCCCTGGCA
>VMBQ01005752.1:32253-43979 GCA_007657795.1 Dreissena rostriformis
CTTACCGGTATATATCGTATGTAGTGAAATGTATACCATATGTAGTGAAATTATATGATAAACGTGACATGCATCTTCTCAATCTTTTTTTTTTTATACTGACGATGTACATTGCGCAAGTCATAATAAAACACATGTTCAGTTCTTTTGTTTTAAATTTATTTGTTTTTATTTGCATATAGCACGTAGCCATATAATCGCGATACAACGAATCGCGAAACAAAAGAAATGACGAGATGCTACGACTGAGGTGACAGTTTGTCCGGTTTCCCAATAATATTTAAATATATTTTGAGTGAAATTATCAAACATGGCGGAATGTTCATATGAATGTACATATGAATTGTACATCTGTATTTATTATAGATTCACATGTGCATAATGTGTTAGCTTAATTTTAACATGTGCTATTTTTAAATTAGCAACATTACCAGACTCACAAGTGAACATACAGTTAATTTACGGGTAATGTATCACAATATTGTCTTATGATTTGTCTGTTATAAGATTATGCGCTCTTGCAACAAAACAATATATATATTAATCAATTAAAATGTAAACATTGTAAATGTGTGGTGATGTAATTTCTTGTTCGGCTGAGGACTTTAACGAGTCTATATATTAAATCATGTATCTTAAGTTATAATTAATTTATCTAAAATATCTTCAAAGGGTTAATGTACATACTATGGATTATTTGAATATTTTTGCTATTCAATAACCTGTTTATGTATTAGATTTTGTTTTCAATAGTCGCATTAAGTACGTAATGTGCAACGAAAATGTCAAGATCGACCTTTCAACCTACTGTTTTGTTTACGTTTTGACAATGGATTGACTGTACTCTGTCTCTGTCCGGGAATACAATCATTTATCAATCTTGCCTTTCAGTGAATACTGATAGGATGCTGACAGGGTCCAAACCTTATAGTTATATACACTTTTCAGTTTAGAAGGACAATTAACATTTGATCTATTCGGCGATACTTAAAGTACATCCTGTACGCTTTGTTCGAAAACAATAGACTGGCGTGTATCTTTTAAACCTACATCCACTCGCCCAAACTTGCACTTGAAACTAGGATAATATACTCAACACGGATATATTGTGTTTATGAATATTATTCTGCGTGAGTTTTCCGAAGTATGAAGCTAATATGATCCGCGTCATGCGAAAATCGGTCTTATGTCATTGTCGCACTCTTGTCAGGAGCTACCCTGTCCGCCAATGAGCCCACGAAAGATTGCGTGATTTTATAAATTGCTTTCATACGCTTTTCACTGTGTATGAAAATTATCAATATAACAGACACAGCATAATGCTAGACAAAAGTATAAGAAAGCATACTTCAACTGACAGTAGTAACTCGCGTATCGTTACACAATATGCATTATTTAATAAGAAGCCATATTTATCGAAAATGCTGTTTGTATTGCATATTAAGTACAATGTCAATATTAATTATTGTGTACATTCGATGTACTAACGGCACACACGCATGTACCGTATACGTTTAACGCCGAGCTCGGAATTAAATCACTGTATAAAGATGGAGCATAAAGCTCTCAATAAAATGGTCACCACAATGTCAAACTTACAATACTTATCTTCTATTCCTAACAGGTTGACCACATCCATTCAATTCCGTTGACCCGTTCACTGAAAGTCTGCCATTTACGTCTTCAAATCAATTTTATTCATGTGTTAACCCGTCTACAAATGAAGTCTTGAATGTTTGCCTACTCAAATGCTCTCGGGTTTAAGTTTCCATGATACGGAGACATTCTGAATGCCTAGTGCCTTGTTCTTTGGTTAATTCATCCACGACATGTGTTTCTTTTAGTCACTGAAGCTTTACAAAAAAGCTTTTTTTCTGCGTAGCTTCTTAACTTAAGTTTAGACCAATACTTAAAACTATGTTACAGTAATTTCCTTTTTAGAGGGAAGGGGCCTAGAAGAATATCAAATATGTAACAGCAGAAACATGTCACAGCATACACATGTAACAGCATACACATGTCACAGCATTCAAATGTAACAGCATTCACATGTAGCAGTATACACTTGTAACAGCATACACATGTAACAGCATTCAAATGTAAAAGCATTCACAAGTAACAGCATACACATGTAACATCATACACATGTATCGACATTCACATGTAATAACATTCACATGTAACAGCATACACATGTAACAGCATACAAATGTAACAGCATTCAAATGTCACAGCATACAAATCTCACAGCATTCACATCTCACAGCATTCACATTTTACAGCATTCATATTTCACAGCATTCACATGTCACGTAATTCAGATGTCACAGCCTTCACATGTCACGGCATTCACATTTCAAAGCATTCAAATTTCACAGCATTCACATGTCACGGCATTCAGATTACATATCATTCATATGTCACAGCACTCAGATGTCACAGCATTCAGATGTCAGAGCATTGACACATGCCACAGCATTCACATGCCGAAACATTCGCATTCCACACCCTTCACATGCCACAGCATTCACATGTCACAGCATTCACATGCCGAAGCATTCACATGCCGAAGCATTCACATGCCGAAGCATTCACATGCCACAGCATTCACATGCCACAGCATTCACATGCCACAGCATTCACATGCCACAGCATTCACATGCCACAGTATTCACATGCCACAGTATTCACATGCCAAAGCATTCATATGCCACAACATTCACATGCCACAGCATTCACATGCCACAGTGCCACATCATTCACATGTCACAGCATTCACATGTCACGGCATTTAGATGTCACGTCATTCACGTGTCACGTAATTCACGTGTCACATCATACACATTCCACATTATTCACATGTCACTGCATTCAAATGTCACAGCATTCACATTTCACACCATTCACATGTCACATCATTCACATGCCACATTATTTTTACATGTCACATCATTCACATGCCGCATCATTTACATGTCACATCATTCACATGTCACGTTATTCAAATGTCAGAGCATTCAAATGCCACAGCATTCACATGTCACAACATTTGCATTTCACAGAATTCAGATGTCACGGCCAGATGTCACAGCATTCACATTTACAGCAATCACGTGTTTAGGGATTCACATGTCACAGCATTCACATGTCACAGCATTCACATGTCCCAGCATTCTCGTGTCCCAGCATTCACGTGTCACAGCATGCACTTGCCACATCATTCAAATGTCACAGCATTCACATGCCACAGCATTCACATGTAACATCATTTACATGCCACAACATTCACACGCCACAGCATTCAAATGCCACATCATTCACATGCCACAGAATTCACATGTCACAGCATTCACATGCCGAAGCATTCATATGCCGAAGCATTCAGATGTCACAGCAAGCACCTGTAACAGCATTCACATGTCACAGCATTAGAATGCCACATCATTCACATGTCACATAATTCTCATGTCACAGGATTCACATGTCACGGCATTCACATGTCACATAATTCTCATGTCACAGGATTCACATGTAACAGCATTCACATGTCACGGCATTCAGATGTCACAGCATTCACATATAACAGCATACACATGTAACAGCATTCACATGTTACAGCATTCAGATGTCACAGCAAGCACCTGTAACAGCATACACTTGTAACAGCATTCACATGTCACAGCATTAGAATGTCACAGCATTCACATGTCACGTCATTCACATGCCACATCATTCACATGTCACATAATTCTCATGTCACAGGATTCACATGTCACGGCATTCGGATGTCACAGCATTCACAGTTCGAAGCATTCACATGCCACATCATTTACATGTCACATCATTCACATGCCATATCATTCACATGCCACAACATTCACATGCCACAGCATTCAAATGCCACAGTATTCATATGACACAGCATTCACATGCCACATCATTCAATTGCCACATCATGTACGTGCCACATTATTCACATGTCACATCATTCACATGTCACATCATTCACATGCATTCACATGTCACAGCATTCACATGTCACAGCATTCACATGTCACATCATTCACATGCCACATTATTCACTTGTCACATCATTCACATGTCACAGCATTCACATGTCACATCATTAACATGTCACGGCATTCACATGTCACAGCATTCATATGCCACAGCATTCACATGTCACAGCATTCAAATGGCACAGCACTCACATGCCACATCATTAACATGTCAAGTACTACATTATGTCGCTAATGCCGATCCATCATTTCAACGTTTGTAAGTAGATATCTTCACCGTAGCAGACATCGTGGATCTTGTTCAATATTTGCACTGGATACACTGCAATATAAAGATACATATGTCCATTACGACTTAAATGTTTGTTCAGTTTGGAACAAGAGCTTTCCAAATACTATTCGACTATTCTTCCGATTTGATAACAGAGTGACCACATATACTTGATTTAAGTTGAATATCTTATATGAAGTTTATTTATAGTATATGTAAACTTAAAAATGATCATTTATAAACTTAAACAAAAAATGTTACTCTGCCAAGACATTAGATTTTTTAAAAAACCAATTAATTAAGCAGAACCGAAGTACATACCTTCTGACAAAACTGATTGAGCATATTAAATCCATTTTCTATTTTTTGTAACAGTCTTTCTTCGCTATTATCGTTTTGATTTTATGTACACGCAACTTCTAAGGGAAAGCACTTTTTACTGACTTCCAAACAATGTAAAAGAGCAAGCAATTAACTATTTTTTGCAGTTCTGTTCTTGCTAAAGATTTGTAACTTACATGTAAAATTATATCTCACTAACCGGTGTTTTCTTTGTACAACATTATGTTTTTGTCCTTAAAAAAAATCAGCATGCGATTTATAATTTAAAACAAGGCATTCAAAAGATAGAACGTTAAATGAAAAAGATGCAGTATGGACGTTAGCACTGAGCTGTGAACACTAAGGTAGTTTCATTGTGCATATAGGCACTTTGAAAAACACAATGGAAAGTATATTGTAAAAGGAACAAAATAGAAACAATAATGTAATGTGTTTTCTACAACGTAGAGTGCTGATCGTTATCACAAGCGCGGATGAAAGCGACGATTGATTTTGGAAGGATATGCCTTCCATACGAGTTCATACGCTTCAACTTTTACTTCCGAATATGTAAACAGGATACAAACTGAGACTACAATGAATGTTTATCGAATAAATCCGGTCGATAAGTATGAAACAATTGAAATCAATTATACATGCGACAACTACGTCCTATACGACAGGAAATGTATAAGTATGTTTACTGAAAGCGCCTCATGCTCAAGTAAGCGCAAAATGATAATAGAACCTCTCATCCCATCCTGTACAGCATCAAATCACATGGGTTAATCGAGAAGCGACACCTAGTTGAAACACTGATGCGGCAAAATTATAAAGCACTGGGCCAACTCAACTCTTTCTTTCGTTCAGGAGACGATTATACATAAATAGAGGAAATAAAGATGACTCCGAGTTTCTTAATTGTGGCACTGTGCATTGGGGCTTCCCATGGTTCCAGGAAACATGTTCGTGAATTTGAAATTCCACATGTACCCTCGAAGGACCAATTGCCAGACTCGTTCATGCGGAAGGACTTAAGTCACACAAAGGTATCGTGTTATTATTTTATTATAATATGACTTATTAAATTTAGTGCGTTTTAATTCCCTTTAATTACTGTTTAATTCGAGTTGCAATGCTATGAGGTTAAATTTTATTTACACTTATATGTATGATGAATATTGCTGGGCCAAGTGTGAGGTGTAGCGCTCAATGACCGGTTTAAACCCAAAGTGTTTCGTTTACCGTTTCAAGGCGGTGACCCCAGCTTTATTGTACTTTGTGTGTATATTGTTTCGTATTGTGCCGTACGGTTCTGTTTTGGTAATTGGTTACTTACCATAAATAAAGGACCACGAAGTTGTTTATAATAGAAATGCAATGCTGCTTGGGCTTCTGGAGTTTCACTTCTTTATATGAATGTTCATATACAGAAAAACAGTAAACGATTTTAACAGTATTGCAGTTATTCACAGTACTCGTTTTTCAAAATGTGATTTCCTGTATATGTTAGTGGCTGAATCTATATGAATGGTTTTATCTGCATGAATGGCTTAAACTGTAGAAAAGAAGGCAGTTTAATATTCAGTTCAGAAGTTAGATACGATATCTAAGTGTGTTTTTTTTTAGTAAAGTTAACGTTGGAATGAAAAGTGCGCACTTATTATTGGGCCGTGACCCATAATCGCCACAATATGGCGCTCTTATCATCAGATCTTACAGGAATAGATAATAACAGAAAATAATAAATTCCAGTGACTTCCTTACAAAATGTATATGTTACCAATACTTTCTGTCCGGGTATTTCACTGAAGTTTTATTATTCATGTGATTAAAGTCTTCAAGGGATTTGTTCACAGATTTTCGTATTTTTGAAACATGTCATTAAATATGTTTACTAACAAATCTTTACTCTTTTGAATAGTTTTAGCTTATAACAACAGCAAGTAAAAAAGTTGAAAAAAATATAAGCCCCTCTCCGCGATTAGACCCCGGGCCTTCTGGAAGTATCAGCTAGTGCGCTACCACTGCACCACGCTGGCGTTGAAATTTATTTATTTAAACTCTATTTAAGTACTATGCGTTTTTTTTCCGAATTATCGAGGAAACAGTGTTTATTTTTTAAACAATTTCGAATTACGATGATACATTAATAAACCAATATTTTTATATATGAGACGCGCTCTGAGAAAAGGGGGTTTAATGTATGTGCGTAAAGCGTCGTCCCAGATTAGCCTGTTCAGTCCGCACAGTCTTATAAGGGACGACACTTTCTTCTTGTATTGATTTTCGTTTAAAGGAAGACTCTTCTTGAAGAAAATCTAGTTTAGGCGGAAAGTGTCATCCCTGATAAGCCTGTGCGGACTGCACAGGCTAATCTGGGACGAAACTTTACGCACATGTATTAAACCCCCTTTTCTCAGAGCGCGTCTCATATATATTTAGAAGGGAGTTTTATTTCGCCTGTTTAAACATAATGTATAAATTCTTTTTTAATCTATGACAATTACTTTGAAAATCGTTATTTTATCGTTATTTTATCAAACTGTGAAAAAGTCCTTTAAAATTGACTACGGTTTAGAAGCCTTTCGAAGATTAATAGTTTACGAACTTTTGTAGAACCACAACACGGTAGTGTCAGACCTGAAAGAAGGCTTCTCTTGGAAGGACTGCGGTACATCATCGGCTCTCGTGAACATCCGGTCGCTGTCTGTGGGACCTGAACGACTGAAGTTCCCTGGACCAGTCAATGTGTCGTCTGCTTTCACGGTGGCGAAGGCGCTGAATGCTCCACTGGTGGTATGCTAGAAGTTTTTCTTATTAATTTTTTGATCGGTCTACACAAGAAATTAATATCTCCGTGAACAAGATCCTGATATTTGCTTTAAAACTAATTACCGAAGGAAAGAAAGACAAAAACATCCAATGTAATCCACACACACATCTTGTGTTTGTATCGCAATCCAGTTTAATGTTTGTGGTGGAATTGTGCGCGTATATGATCATATGCTGTGTGTTTGTAATGGTATGTGAGATCATGATGATGTGCTGTATGTTTATGATGGTTTCTTTAATGGTTTACTGTGTGTTTGTACTGATATACTGTGTTTTATGGTGGTATGCTTAGTTTGTATTGATATGATCTGTGTAAATGAGTGTATGATTTGTGTTTGTTTATGATAGTATTAAATGTGTTTACGATAATGTGATGTGTTTGTGCAGCATTATGTTAACGACAACGTATGCAATTAGTCAATTGGGCCATCCCCGCCACCCGCCTACGCTATTGCTGTTTTATTATTGTTTCGGGACTGACGGATAGTATAGATTCTTGTTTATTTTCATGTTAACTGATAAAGGGTAATTATGTACACGTAAAAGACCCGACCATGCAATTGAATAATTGGTTAAGCCCCATTAATATTGACAGGCGTGACCTCAAAGATTCGGGTATTTCAGTGTTTGTACAAGGTAAAATGTGTGTAGAAAAGGAGCAGTAGGCAGTACACCTTAGAAAGCTGGAGAGTTATGAGTCATTTCCTTACAGTTACGGGACCTCTCGTATCGAGGTTCAGTCCGTAGTGTTAGTCTAATTAACCCTTTGCATGCTGGGAAATTTGTCGTCTGCTAAAATGTTGTCTGCTAAATTTCTAAAATTAGCATTTTCTTTGATTTTTTTTTTCAAAGAATACTATCAGAATAGCAAACAGTTTGGATCCTGATGAGACGCCACGTTCTGTGGCGTCTCATCTGGATCCAAACTGTTTGCAAAGGCCTTCAAAATCCGGTTCCAGCGCTCAAAGGGTTAAAATAGTTCTGGACTTGAAAGTATCGTACAAATCAACGAAATAATATAAATGAAAACCTCTTTGAGTTGTGGTCGCCTGATTCGACCGAATTTGGCAACATTGCTGTGTGTATATTGTGGACTGATGTTTTGTTATCAAAGTATGCTATGGTTTCTTCTATGATCCTGTTGATTGCGCGTCATTGACACAATTACATGCAGGCGGGTTTTGCCTTGTCTTATTAACGTTACCTATTCCCTTTTGTGTTATTGAAAGTATCCGATTACATGAAACATGCTTTACGGACCTCATTCGAGTGTTTTGTTTTAACAGAAGTGTAATTTGTATGGNTGATTTGTGTTTGTTTATGATAGTATTAAATGTGTTTATGATAATGTGATGTGTTTGTGCAGCATTATGTTAACGACAACGTATGCAATTAGTCAATTGGGCCATCCCCGCTACCCGCCTACGCTATTGCTGTTTTATTATTGTTTCGAGACTAACGGATAGTATAGATTCTTGTTTTTTTTCATGTTTACTGATAAAGGGGTAATTATTCACACGTAAAAGATCAGACCATGCAATTGAACAATTGGTTAGGCCCCATTAATATTGACAGGCGTGACCTCAAAGATTCGGGTATTTCAGTATATGTGCTAGGTAAAATGTGTGTAGAAAAGAAGCAGTAGGCAGTACATCTTAACCCTTTGAGCGCTGGAACCGGATTTTGAAGGCCTTTGCAAACAGTTTGGATCCAGATGAGACGCCACAGAACGTGGCATCTCATCAGGATCCAAACTGTTTGCTATTCTGATAGTATTCTTTGAAAAAATTCGAAGAAAATGCTAATTTTAGAAATTCAGCAGACGACATTTTAGCAGACGACAAATTTCCCAGCATGCAAAGGGTTAAAAAGCTGGAGAGTTACGAGTCATTTCCTTACAGTTACGGGACCTCCCGTATCGAGGTTCAGTCCGTAGTGTTAGTCTAATTAAATAGTTCTGGATTTGAAAGTATCGTACAAATCAACGAAATAATATAAATGAAAACCTCTTTGAGTTGTGGTCGCCCGATTCGACCGAATCAGGCAACATTGCTGTGTGTATATTGTGGATTGATGTTTTGTTGTCAAAGTATGCTATGGTTTCTTCTGTGATCCTGTTGATTTCGCGTCATTGACACAAATACATGCAGGCGGGTTTTGCCTTGTCTTATTAACGTTACCTATTCCCTTTTGTGTTATTACACGTATCCGATCAAATGATACATGCTTTACGGACCTCATTCGAGTGTTTTGTTTTAACAGAAGTGTAATTTGTATGGTTATAAGTTGGATTGTCAATATCTGAGAAAACAATAGTATCTAAGCCAGTTCTCCCATGGTATAAAATGTTTCAGATTTCTTTGGGTGAACCTTTTACCAGTTTTTTTGCTCTGTTAAGGACAACACATTTATGTGTTGAACATTTTTCCGTTTACGGGTACATGATTGCTTATCTGTTCTATTTACAGGGCCAGGTGTATGCGTACATGTGGATTGTTTTCGAATACTTCCACGTCAAAACGTACCGTTTCGACGATCTGTGTTCCATTTTGGGTCGATATAAAGACAAGTGCCCGGATCAGCTGAAGAAGATTGGGATTGACTGCTCCTGCCCCATTGCAGCGGTATGCTAAAGGGATAGGTTTTAATTGACAGTTGTTCAAGTTGCAAATTAACACACAAGTTTGATAAAGAAAATGATTATATAACGTTATTTTAGTTTTAATTAACCTACACTCGTAATGGCAACTACAACCCGTTTAATCTATTTAATTAAGGGATATTGTTCATTACATTCTTGAACATGTAAAGACTAAATTATATTCTTTCTCTTGTGAAAGCTATGTCTGTTTACATCATATGTTATAGTAGAAAGTGATCTCTAAACTCCTCTCCTATAGTTGAAACGGTAACCAATGCAATCACACGTAAAATCCCCCGTGTATTTTTAGTTTGGAGCAATTATTTAATGACAACAAGTGTCAGTTGTCTACAGAATTTGACTTCCAAATTGGCTGAATGGTGTGCTGTCAAAAATGTATTTTTTTTTTATAATACCCAAAACCCGTCAAATCTTTTCGTGGAGGTTGGTGATCTCTATGAAAAGCACTCTACACCTATACCGTACTTAACGCATAGCAGTTTAAAGACACCCTTCATATTCAATTTTCGCGTCACCAACAGCAAAAGTATGACACTGACTTCCTTCTTACCTTTGACGTACATAAAAGTGCTGTTATATATAAGCACTTCTAAACCCATGCATTAAGATATCAAAGTTTCTTTTACATTTAAGATTGTTTCAGTAAATACCTTTTTTGTTTTATTCGATTTGGGTATCAATTTTCATTGTTTTTTTATCGATCGCATTTCAATTTAAGAACACGTATTGTTCAGTAATATAGCTGTGAATCACGAATTTGATATCATCAATTTATTGTCATCATTTTGATATCCATATTTAACCGGGAACAGATATGCATACTATTGTAATCCAAATATCACATGTTCCCACGTTGCATCTATGTGCATTTTTACGTGATAAAGTATTGTGTCTTTTCTGTTAACATGAACTATCGTCTTTATGGTAAAGGGACTGTAAACCACGAATGACGAAAAAAGAAAAGTTCTAAAATACCGTTTTTTTTTTACAATAATTAGTTTATATCGATTAAAATATCACGACTGGTATATTACATTACTTGAAAAAAGTTCATATTTTCAGTATATTCGGTAATAAAATTTCGCGATGTGAAATCGCTAAAATAGGTGACATAACGATATACACACTATAAATAACGCAAATAGATTGATAATTTTATATATAAAATATATACAATTCACTACGCATGCACAATTTGCATTCCTGGGTTTACCACGTGACGATGAATCATGTATTTTTGTATTTATTTATTTGTACTGGGTATGCATACCCAGTACAAATAAATAAATACAAAAATACATGATTCATCGTCACGTGGTAAACCCAGGAATGCAAATTGTGCATGCGTAGTGAATTGTATATATTTTATATATAAAATGATCAATCTACTTGCGTTATTTATAGTGTGTATATCGTTATGTCACCTATTTTCGCGATTTACTTTCGATTTCACATCGCGAAATTTTATTACCGAATATACTGAAAATATGAACTTTTTTCAAGTAATGTAATATACCAGTCGTGATATTTTAATCAATATCAACTAATTATTGTACAAAAATACGGTATTTTAGAACTTTTCTTTTTTCGTCATTCGTGGTTTACAGTCCCTTTAAAG
>VMBQ01005752.1:45435-67006 GCA_007657795.1 Dreissena rostriformis
TGTGCGTAAAGTGTCATCCCAGATTAGCCTGTGCAGTCCGCACAGGCTAATCCGGGACGACACTTTCCGCCTAAACTGGATTTTCGCTAAGAAGAGACATCATTTAAACGAACAATTCCATAAAAGCGGAAATTGTCGTCCCTGATTAGCCTGTGCGGACTGCACAGGCTAATATGGGATTACAATTTACGCACATGCATTTTGCCCAGTTTTCTCAGAACACGACACATTTATCTAAAAGCAATTCACATCAACAACAATAAAAAAAGTTAAAAGCTTTTTAAAAAGCAGCATCAGTTTATTATATATTTATTCTATTATACGTGTTTGTAAAGCATGTTTCTATTACAGAACACATACAACCTTACAGAGACACAGTTGAATGCACCGGCTGTAAGTATCCCAAGCGGCTCTTACCACATCAAGGCTGAGGTTTCTATGGGTGGTGCACAGGCCGCGTGCATCGAAATGTATTTTACCGTGGCATAGGAGCGCCGCACCTGTACAGGACTGATTTGGTCAGCTGGTCGACGCCGATTTGCGTATTTATTTACTGTAAGATCTGATATTGGGCTGTTGCATACCATTTGTTTATGTCAAGGTTTGTTTTTGTTTTTGTTTTCTTCAGAGCGCTATTATTTATCTGTATTTTCCTAAACTAATCATGTATTTTTTCAAGTTTTAAAGATTTACGAAGTAATAATTACATGAGCTTAAATTTATTTTCTGATTTGAAACTATGTATTTTCCATTTTGTTTTTAGAAATGTTTAATATATAATTTTGTATTGATCATTTGCAATTTTGTGAGTTTATTTGTGTCACCTAACTAGGCAGCATTTAGGTTTTACTTTTGTTGGAGGCGTTGCCGGTTTGTGTAGTATTTAAAAAAAAAAATGATCCAAAACTTGTATTTGTTTACTTTCTGTTTTGTGTGATGTTTATATGTCTTCCTCAATGTAATACCACGTTGATCACAATGTTTCTTTACATAATTGTGTCGTGTTCTGAGAAAACTGGACAAATTGCATGTGCGTAAAGTGTCGTCCCAGATTAGCCTGTGCAGTCCGCAAAGTCTAATCCGGGACGACACTTTCCGCCTAAACTGGATTTTCGCTAAGAAGAGATATCATTTTAACGAAAAATTCCATAAAAGCGGAAATTGTCGTCCCTGATTAGCCTGTGCGGACTGCACAGACTAATATGGGATGACAATTTACGCACATGCATTATGACCAGTTTTCTCAGAACACGACACATTTGTTTGATGTTTTATGTCTGTTAGAAAGCATCAGCAAATGCGTACTGTTTAAATAAAGATCTTCTTTAGTGCATTCTATAGATGTTATCCGTGTTGTTTTTTTTACAAAACATTTGTAAAAGTAAGCGCGCCTAATAGTGGACAGAACAACACATATCTAAAAAAAGGTATTCGGAGAAAGAGAAACTATGGCAAACGCATGAATGTAGTATTATTAGCACACATTCAAAGGGCAGTCAGATAACTACAAACTCCCGTAACTGAAGGAATCCAAATCTCTGGTAGTTTCGTGTCGTTTTAAGATGAATGATTTTGAAATAATTACAATCTTTACATTTCATGCAACCGATTTAAATATGTGCAAATTTATGTTGAAAACATTTTTGTCAAATACTTTAGGATGCATCAATTGCAAATAGTTTTTATATTATATACATTCGATAAAAAAATGTTTAAAAAATCCGCTTATGCGAATCATTTTTTTTTACACAAACAGTCAGTATAAAGCAAACTTTAAGAATTACTCAAACAAACAGATGGATTTTAGACATGTTTTAACAGTTTAAACATGTAAACAAATATGAAATTGTTTTAACTGAACATCAATGATATGACGCTAGGTCTTGATTACAGCTCCGGCCTGGGCCCGTATTCACCAAACAATTCTTAGACTTAAGTCTAAGAATAAAGACAATTCTTCGATATTGATTGATCGGTATTCCTTTTTAAACCCAGTCATTTAATGCGTGTCAAAATAGAAAAATAAGATCTCTGATATACATACAGTTCAACACGTGTTTATGGTGAAGGTTCATGTAATGTAAGTCAATGAAGATAATTCCAGATTATGCAAATAATGAAACATTGTTTTTTTTAATAGTCCTTTTATAGATAGGCTACATGAGAGAGTCTTGGTGTATGAAAATTACAAGACAAGTATGTGTTACGTTTGCACTCACACTATAATACCTTAACTTTAAATCAAAGACGTTTTTCAGAATCTGGAATTTAATTGGGCAATTTTGGCCAATAAAATCAAAACCAATGTTGAAGTTCTGTCTGCGGATAGTTTACTGGACCGTGTAATAGATGTTGGGGTCCACCAGAACGCCACTTTCCACGTGGACAATGACAGGGGTGTGACCGCAGGTTTGCAAAGCCATCTGAAAATGTAAACCTATATCGAATCATATAAACAATGACAGGGGTGTAGCCGAAGCTTTGCAAAGCCATATGAATAGGTGAATACATATCTTGAATTACGTGAATAATGACAGGGGTATGACCGCAGCTTTGCAAAGCCATATTAATAGGTGAATACATATCTAGAATTACGTGAACAATGACAGGGGTGTGACCGCAGCTTTGCAAAGCCATCTGAATAGGTGAATACATGTCTAGAATAACGTGAACAATGACAGGGGTGTGACCGCAGCATTGCAAAGCCATATGAAAAGGTGAATACATATCTAGAATCACGTGAACAATGACAGGGGTATGACCGCAGCTTTGCAAAGCCATCTGAATAGGTGAATACATATCTAGAATCACGTGAACAATGACAGGGGTATGACCGCAGCTTTGCAAAACCATCTGAATAGGTGAATACATATATAGAATCACGTGAACAATGACAAGGTGTGACCGCAGCTTTGCAAAGCCACCTGAATAGGTGAATACATATACATAATCACGTGAACAATGACAGGGGTATGACCGCAGCTTTGCAAAGCCACCTGAATAGGTGAATACATATCTAGAATCACGTGAACAATGACAGGGGTATGACCGTAGCTTCGCAAAGCCATCTGAATAGGTAAATACATATATAGAATCACGTGAACAATGACAGGGATGTGACCGCAGCTTTGCAAAGCCATCTGAATAGGTGAAAAACATATATAATCACGTGAACAATGACAGGGGTGTGACCGCAGCTTTGCAAAGCCATCTGAATAGGTGAATACATTTATAGAATCACGTGAACAATGACAGGGGTGTGACCGCAGCTTTGCAAAGCCACCTAAATAGGTGAATACATATATAGAATCACGTGAACAATGACAGGGGTATGACCGCAGCTTTCCAAAGCCATCTGAATAGGTGAATACATATATAAAATCACGTGAACAATGACAGGGATGTGACCGCAGCTTTGCAAAGCCATCTGAAAAGGTAATTCATATATCTAGAAACACTTAAACAATGACAGGGGTGTGAATGCAGCTTTGCAAAGCCATCTAAAAAGGTAAATACATATTATATAGAATCACGTGAACATTGACAGGGGTGTTACCGCAGCTCTGCAAAGCCATCTGAAAAGGTAAACGCATATATAAAATCACGTGACAAATCACAGGTTTGTGACTGCAGCTGTGCAAAGCCTTCTGAAAAATTAACGCATATATAAAATCACGTGACAAATCACAGTTTTGTGACCGCAGCTTTGCAAAGCCATCTGAAAAGGTAAATGCATATAAAAAAATCACGTGACAAATTACAGGTTTGTGACTGCAGCTTTGCAAAGCCATCTAAATAAGTAAACACATATATAGAATCAATCGGTATGTATTTCGTTGTCTAGTAGAATATGTCAATGACAATATCAGTCGCCTGGTTGCATAAATCTTATCATTTATCGTATTAATGAGTACATTCTAAATACAAATCTTGTATACCATACAATGTATATGCGACCAGCGTTGATACAGCCCAGCCTACGCATCTGCTCAGTCTGGTCAGGAGCTACCTAGTCCGCTTATGAGACCACACCACCTTGCGTGAATTTAAGGCGGACAGGTTGGCTCCTGATCAGATTGCGCGATTGTGCAGGCTGGTCTAGGGCTACGCTTGCCGCAAATAGGAAAAGACCCATTTTCGGTTGACGCGGGTCAATTATTAAAAAGAGAATATTGGCATTTACACGATTTGCCATTCACGTATCATATATATCAGTGATATAAATATTACAATGTGACACTTATTTAATTGTTATTATATGATATAAGAAACCTTGCAATTTTGAGCCACATTACAAATATGTATAATGTGTATTCACACAGAAAACTGTCGATAGGAAGGCTGTAAAATGTGTTCACCTTGAATCCAGTGTTGAGACACTCGAGAAAGACTCCAGACAATCCCTGTGACACGGGATATGAACCTGAGGCGAACGTGGCGATGGGCGTATAGGCCGGGATACTGGCACAGTCATCCATCACCTACGAGGATAACGTTTGTAACAGAAAGACACCGAAGTAAAGCATGCATTGTGAACATAGAGCGGCATTTATACCTGCTTGCGTATCGGATTGCAAGCTCCATATTGCCGTAAATAAGGACTACATAATACACTTCGGTTTCTCTCCTGCTGGCGAACTTTGGTTTTATTCGAATACAGTTAGTTTTATAGATTGGCTCCAAAACTTCAACTATTACAAGGACTCATTTTCAAGGTCTTTGATACATCGCTATATTAACTTATAAGTGTTAAACACTTATCTAGTACTCTATTTGTAAATCGTTTCGCACGTTCAAGAATCCCAATTTAACAATTGAAAGCGCGAAAAAGAAATACTTTAAAATTGGCATTTACAAAACACAACAGAACGGTGTTTTTTGGTGGTTGAACATTTATATTGAAACATTGCGTATGTACTGAATGGGTTTCTTGGACTTACAGATTTCATTTAATTCAGAAAAAAGACTAACTAGTATATGAAAACATTTTTATACAGATGACAACTGTTTAACTGCTCCGTTAATCGCGTTTAATATGTGGTAAAATATATCTTGGCCATCTTATTTGGCTTATTAAATTGACATACTTACATGTGTTTAATAGACCTTAATCGCAACTAATGACAGGTACAAACAACGTTTAACCAGTTTTCACATGGGAAACGTTACTATTCGCTGACTTGCTCATATTTGAGGTTGCGTTCAGTGAATAACAAGACATTACTTCTTAATTAAAGATTGTGTTTATTTGACCATTTCATCTGCAGAAAACCAATTATCGCTGACTTCGGATGAACATTTTTAACCATCTTTGAGTCGATTGAAAGAGTTCAATTATCACAAAATAATAATAATAATAAATAATGAGTACATGTGGTTGCTCTTAAAGTTAATTATAAACATTATTGAGGCAGTATTATATTTTAAGTAGTACTCGGACAAGAAGACGAACATATACAGTATTTTTTACTGCAGGTCTGTGACAAATTCAGACAGAGGGGTAATCTTGATTTAAATTTCACATACAATATTATTAGCACAATTTTTATGATTTTTGTTTCAGGAAAATAAAGCTGCCAACACTAACTGAATGAAAGAAAATTTTCAATAATAAACGTAATTAAGCTTCTAATTGTTATATTTGGATAATGTCATAATAAAAAAGCACAATTCCATATTACTCGTTTATAATAATATTTTGCGGAAATAAAACTTCCAACAATAATTTAATGAAAGACAATTTTGAATATAAACGTGGTTAAGATTTTAACAGTTATATTTGAATGATTGCATAATAATAAAGATCTATTCCATCTTACGCGTTTTCCTTGTTTCCAGTCGGCCGGTGGTGGCACGTTGCACGTGGAGAGGAGGAAAGCTTCTGACGACGTGTGGGAGCCGTCGGGGCATGCCGGCGCTCCAGCGACGTCAACGGAGGAGTTGCGGGCAATGGTAGTGATCACAGCCAATTTCATGCACGAGTTGAACACTTGAAAACAATACGATAGATACCATGTTATATGTACATATATGAACCGCGCTCTGTGAAAAATGGGTTTAATGCATGTGCGTTTAGTGCCGTCCCAGATAAGCCGAGAAGTCCGAGCAGGCTAATCAGGCACTACACTTCCGCCTTAACTGGATTTTCGTCATGAAGAATCTTCCTTTAAACAAAAAATACAATAAAATCATAAAGTGTCGTCTCTGATAAGCCTGTGCGGACTGCACAGGCTAATCTGTGACGGCACTTTACACAAATGCATTAAACCCCTTTTCACAGAGCGAGACTCGTATGTATGTAACATATGCAACCGTTAATATGCATTGGACCCGTTTTGAATCAGTTTTCTGAGGTGGTTTTTGCCTTGCGTTTTGTTCTGGGTTTCCAAAGCAATTTGACAATTTAACAGGGCTCGCGAATGCAGAAGATGGGTTCTCTAATGCAGATGTCATTGTTTCTATTACGAGAACGTGCTGCATGAGTACATCTAAGATCTCAAATTTAACTTATATAGAAATAATGAAGCAACCTGGACGTTTCTAGAAATTAAACGTAATAAACATTTGCCATTTTTTTTATTGAAAACAAGGTGATCAATTGCCTATATGTTATAGGACTAAATATGCTATACAACAAATCTACAGGGAAGCTTTATCCATCGGCGTAATACTTTGTACTTTTACCTTCTTCACATAACCTAATGTTGATAAATTGTGTGACAAGTTAATTTCAGGGGCACAGCATATGTAGAAAAGACATATAATACAGACTCAAACATTTAACCATGTTTGAATTTGACCGTTATTTGGCTTGACTGAAAAAGGTCTCAACGAACACAATATTTTAGTATTCCTGCTTCTAAAGACTGAAATATAACAACTGTGATGACATTTCCGGATATACATGTTACTGCGTTAAGACAGCACCATTCAAGCTGTCTTTGTGATTGTTATTTTGACGATGAGCTGTATATGCTTAAGTCGTAAATAAACTATCTATTCTTTCTGTTCTGTTCTTTAATATAACAAACAATTAATCTCTAGAAAGAGGAAGTTCTTGTTCTTATTCACTTATTCTAATACAGAATACATGCTTTCTGTGAAATTTCTTGAAAAAACAAAATTAGGCAAGTGTTTAGCAAACCATTGAAATGGTATACAAGATATAGAGAGGACCCCAAATGGTTGGACAGGTATCCGGACAAACGGCGACCGGAAAAACGACCAGGACAATTGGTACCCTATATACTTGTCCATCTGGAAAACCGGGACCCGATTAAAGGCGATTGATAACGCCCGTAAACGCCTTGTTGGACTGATGAGTCTAATCCGCTTATTGGTTTTGGTAAAAGAGATTATTAATAAATCCCGTAAACACACTGTTTTGTAATCAAACTTTTTTTAGTGTGGACTGATTATGCTAATTTGCTAATTGGTTGGACAGATGGACGAAGAGCAATCTTTTAACTGCCATCCCGGGCGGTGATTTAAAACAAATGGGTCGCCATTAGGTTGAACGTTCAAATTTTGACACGATTCTAATTATACAAATGTTGCTTTTGACACTTTCAACAAATACATACCAAATGTGTCCATAGTGAAAGAAACTGTTAACCACGAATGACGAAAAAAGAAAAGTTCTAAAATATCGTACTTTTTTTACAACTATTAGTTTATTTTGATTAAAATATCACGACTGGTATATTACATTACTTGAAAAAAGTTAATATTTTCAGTATATTCGGTAATAAAATGCCGCGATGTGAAATCGAAAGTACATCGCGAAAATAGGTGACATAACGATATAGTAGATTGATCATTATATATATATATAATATATTCAATTCACAGCGCATGCACAATTTGNAAAAAAAAAAAAAAAAAAATAAAGTAAAAAATAAAATAAAAATAAGTGTATATACCAGTCGTGATATTTTAATCAATATAAACTAATAATTGTAAAAAATACGGTAATTTAGAACATTTCTTTTTTCGTCATTCTTTGTTTACAGTCCCTTTAATGATCGTCAATAATTGTCAATAGATCAATCTATGAATTTATGCATCTAACATACTTGGTTGAGAAAACTTATGTTAATATGATTGCACAATGTGATTATTTTGATAAAACTGCACATGCGATACATGTTAATAGCTTCATACCATAGGCCTGCGTCGTTGTAGGAGCAGTTGTTGTGGTAGTTGTTGTTGTTGTTGCGGTAGTTGTTGTGGCAGTCGTTGTTGTAGGTTTTGGGGTAGTTGTGGTTGTTGTGGTTGATGGTGTATGTGTTGTCACAGGAGCGTGAGTCGTGACCGCCAAGTATGAACCATGCATTTCTGAAAGAAATGAAATACATCAACTTGATCCCCATTCAACAAATTTAGTCCAAAAGCCGCCTGATAGTATTGCCTAGTCTTAAATGTTTGACAATAAATTTGAACAATGTTAATTACAGTTAGTTTTTCAATATCCAAGTTATTCAAGACCATACATGGAATACAGTTATGTAAATGAGCAATTTTGTTTATGAAAACTATCCAAAACTATTTATTCGCGTTTAGTGTTTAAAGCTTTTTTATATACGGCCGATCCTGTAAGAACTTTCCTCGTGGCGTTTAAGCTGTATAATATTGCGTTCAGCAGCCAACTCACGTGTTTCGCAGTATGTGCCCGTGTATCCTGTAGGACATATGCACCGGAAGTAGTTCGGGGCAATGTGCGTGCTCTCGCATGTGGAGCCATGTTCACAGTGTAGTCCTAGGCAAAAGTCTGAAAAAGTTCGGGTAAAAAGTATTCAGCACAAAATAATCATTTTCTTGTATACATTAAATTGTACACCAAATTTTGAAACAAATACAAATTTTAATTCAAATTTAAATTATACAAGCATTCTTACAATTGCAAATAATTAGGTTGACATATTAAGTGTTATTTGTATGTTGAGAAAACTGAACCTTAAAATAAATTTTCTCAACGTCTAGATGTAATCTTATTTATATTTAAAACACACTGTTAATAAGATATAAAATGTGAACAAATTATTATCAGAATTTAGGTAAAATATATTAACAAGTTTAAAACATATGTCCATTAAGTGTGTAATAATTTTGCATTTCGAAACAAGACACGGTTGCATAAGAGGCACGATATATGCATCAATGTGCCTATCAGATCACCATGTGACGTTAAAACGAACATCATTATCTACAAAAAGAACGCTTCCGTAAGCACGTTGCTCCACCAAATCCCTTTCTTCATATAACGACCTACCTGTAAGGTCACATCGTTCGCCTGCGTAATCATGGTCGCATTGACATGTATTAACACCGTTGATGTTAATACAGTGGCCTTGGTTGTTGCAGTAGGTTTTGTCGCAACTTGTATCTATTTTAATGATGTAAGAAATATATATATTGACTAAATTACACACTTTCATTAATATTTATTGACATATGCACCCAAGCTATGTAATCGGGCATTTAACAACATCCCTATAGATGGACAACAATTACACATGTATTTATGTCGTTTATTACGCCATATAATTAAGTGATTGGTGTTCTATTTAAAGTGTACAGTCACTGTACGTGATTGAATAATGTAATTGCAAGTTAATTGAATCATGTTTTACGTTATTGCTATTTAATTTGAATTGCACTGCTAACAAATGTGTTCTTTCGTAAACGCTTGTGTTTTGTGATTTATTCGGAGCAAACTGTATGGTTCGACAAGCCATTCGTCGATTAAAGATAGCCATTCGTCGGTTGTGCATGGTCTGTATAAGGGCGAAGTTCAAATGTTTTGTGTAGTTGTGTAATTTGTGTGATTTGTATTTAAAACAGTGTGTAGTTTCATAATAAAGTTACGTATTATTGGCTAATTGTGAGGTTTGCATTCAAACTGGTTCAAACCCGCGATGCTGGGTATTCCAAGGTGGGGAACCAAGTTGTATCTACGGATGTTAAGTGTTGCGTTGTGTTTTTTGGTGACGAATTTCATGTTTTTGTTTCAATGTTCTTAATTTCATGAAGAACGTAGCATTCACCTTTTGTCTTGGTAAAGTGGAAACAGAGAAGAAATCGATTTTATTAATCCGATGAAAACGAAAAATGATCTGACATTGAAGAAAATTACATTATTTATATATTTCGTAATGCGAAAAGTATACACATAACACTATCCACAACGTATGCATGTAAAATGTGACATGTCTGTTTCTTGTATTCTGGGCCGGTGGCCTTTATTTACGAAATAAATTGTCATGTCTTGTTTATTGTCATGTAATGTAAAAGTAATGAGTCACTTGTATTAAAGACTATCTTGTATAAATGATAATAACTATCGTGGTTGGGTTCTTGACTGTTCTAACACCTTTTAGCACCGCAATTAAATTGTTAAAAGTAGTTCACAGTCCTTACGTGTTGAAATGGCCTTCAGATGTTCGCAGTACGTTCCCTCGTGTGTGCTGTCACACTGGCAGTGCACATTGCCATTGTTATTAATGCAAGTTCCGTGTCCATTGCAGGTAGAACCGTAGCATGTGCTTGAGTGTGACACGCCTGTGCCTTATATAATGAAACAAAAGAGGAGTAAGAATTGATACCAGTATACTATTGCATAAGAACATTCCCGGAATACAAATCTTCATCTACACATCAAAAACAAAATATTGTTTCATTTGTTTCATACCCGGCTCCAAAATCATGGCGCTCGTAAGAAGCACGACTAATAAGAATCAGTCTTGAGTTTGTGTTCATTGTTCCTTTTAATATATAATTATACAGGAAAAAATGAATCTTAAAAAAAAAAAAAAAAAAAAATAACTGATTAATCACTTGTTTTCAGTATGATTGCCGACACGCGGTTGTGGTTTTAAAAGGCCTCCCTGATCCTTCTCGTGTTCAAAATATTGAACTTCATTCGCAAAACCGGATTACACCGGTATACTCCGATTCGTATATGGGTACCTGTAATCAACTTCATTCAATCTGGGATAAGCCGAAGTTAAATTCCGACCTACGACGAATGCGTCGGTTGTGGTTTGGAGGGCGAGCGGCTGACACATTCGAAAAATATGGCGGAAGGTGGTAAAATGCTTATTCGTAAAGTAGATTAATCTAAATTTCAGAAAAGCGTATCTTTATTCTTAACGTAAGAGCTGAGCCCTGCTAGCGTCTCTATATTCGTAACGTTAGATCTGGGCAAGAAAAGCGTCTCTATATTCCTAACACAAGAGCTGGACCATTTAAGAGTCACTATATTTCAAACGATAGAGCTGGGCCATAAAAGCGTCGCTATATTCCTAACATAAGAGCTGGGAAATACAATCGTCTTTTATTCATAACGCAAGCGATGGTCCAGTGAAGCGTCTTTATATTTTCCTAGCGTTAGAGCTTGGTCAGAGAAGCGGCTTTATTTTCCTAACGTTAGAGCTGGACCAGAGAAGCGTCTCTATATTCCTCACGTTAGAGCTGGGCCAGAGAAACGGCTTTATATCCCTTTAGTTAGAGCTGGGACAGAGAAGCGTCTCTATATTCCTAACGTTAGAGCTGGCCAGAGAAGCGTTTCTATATTCATAACGTTAGAGCTGGGCCAGAGAAGCGTGTCTATGTTCATAACGTTAGAGCTGGGACAGAGAAGCGGATCTATATTCCTCACGTTCGAACTGGGCCGTAGAAGCGTCGTTATATTCCTTGCGTTAGAGCTGAGCCATAGAAGCGTCTCTAAATTCCTCACATTGAAGCTGAGCCAGAGAAGCGTCTCTATATTTCTTACATTACAGCTGGGCCAGAGCAGCGTCTCTATATTCCTAAAATTACAGCTTGGCCAGACATGCGCCTTTATATTCCTTACGTAAAAGCTGGGCCATAGAAGCGTCTCTATATTCCTAACGTAAGAGCTGGGACAGAGAAGCGTCGCTATGTTCCTAACGTTATAGCTGGACCAGAGAAGCGTCCATATATTCATAACTTTAGAGCTGGAACAGGGAAGCGTCTCTTTATTTCCAACGTTAGATCTGGGCCAAAGAAGCGTCTCTATATTCCTAACGTTAGAGCTGGCCCAGAGCAGCGTTGCTTTATTCCAAACCTTAGAGCTGGACCATAGAAGCGTCTTTATATTCCTAACGTTAGATTTGGACCAAAGAAACGTCTCTATATTCCTAACGTTAGAGCTGGACCTGAGAAGCGTCTCTATATTCCTAACGTTAGAGCTGGCCCAGAGCAGCGTCTCTTTATTCCAAACCTTAGAGCTGGACCATAGAAGCGTCTCTTTATTCCCAACGTTAGATCTGGGACAAATAAGCGTCTCTATATTCTTAACGTTAGAGCTGCACCAGAGAAGCGTCTCTATATTCCTAACGTAAGAGCAAGGCCAGAGAATCGTCTCTACATTCCTAACGTAAAAGATAGGCCAGAGCAGCGTCACTATATTCCTTACGTTAAAGCTAGGCCAGAGCATCGTCTCTATATTCCTGAAGTAAAAGCTAGGCCTGAGCAACGGCTTTCTATTCTTATCGTACATTTGTAAGAGCAAGGCCAGAGAAGCGTATCTAATTCCTAACGAAAAAGCTTGGACAGAGCAGCGTCTCTATATTTCTAACGTTTGAGCTGGACCAGAGCAGCGTCTCTATATTCCTTACGTTAGAGTTATGCCAGAGAAGCGTCTCTATATAATTCCTAACGTAAAAGCTAGGCCAGAGCAGCGTCCACATATTCCTAACATTACATCTGGGTCAGAGCAGCGTCTCTATATTCCTTACGTTAGAGCTGGGTTAGAGAAGCGTCTATTTATGCCTAACGTTAGAGCTGGGCCACAAAAGCGTCTCTATATTCATAACGTTAGAGCTGGGCCACAGAAGCGTCTCTTAATCCTAACGTTAGAGCTGGGCCACAGTAGCGTCTCTTTATTCCTATCGCTAAAGCTGGGCCACAGAAGCGTCTCTTAATCCTAACGTTAGAGCTGGGCCACAAAAGCGTCTCTATATGTTTAACGTAAGAGCTTGGCCAGAGCAGCGTCTCTATATTCCTAACGTTAGAGCTGGGTCATAGAGGCGTCTCTATATTCCTAACGTTAGAGCTGGGCCACAGAAGTGTATCAACGCTTATACTGATATTCTATTTATTCCATAAGCTGTATCATTATATTCCTCAATGTAATAAGATAGGTATAAAATAATACAAATAGATAACAAGAGCGGTTTGCAAGAGAACATTTAAAAAAGAAAACACATATAGGGAGTTACTGTTTTTTGCAATGAACCATTTAAGAATAATGGTTAATTGTCGCACGGGGCGTCATTTCATCATTGCAAAATTCACAATTGCATAAGTGCATACCTGCTGAAGGTGCCTTCACATGTTGACAGTATTGCCCCTCATGAGTGTCGTCACAATGGCAGAATACCTGTTGATTATGCAGGGTACACTGTCCGTGGTAATTGCAGTGGTAATTGTCGCATGTATACTGTGTATAACCCGAACCTATAATATACGATAAACTCGAACGTTAAGTCAACATGATCGTTTCAGTACATTTGAAGTTCTTTTAATGTGAAAACTTCAGTTTTAAATGTCTCTGATTAGTTTAGTTGAAACATATTTCTTCGATCAAAATACACTACATAACATGCATGTGCATATCAAGAAGTGATATAACCTCTCATGGATTAGAAGAAAAGCATGTATGTTGCTTATGTGAGTTCTGTTCCATGCTGGAGTTTTCTAGAAAGGAAAATCAGAGGTAGACTAGTAAGTTTTGGATACTATCGCTAGATGAGCAATTTTGTTCATATTTCTTTATTCCTAGCGTTAGAGTTTTGAAAACGAAGCGTCTCTATAATTCTAACGTTAGAGCTTGGTCGGTCAGAAAAGCCTCTCTTTATCCTTACGTTATAGTTGGGTCACAGAAGCATCTCTATATTCCTAACATTAGAGCTGGGCCAAATAAGCGTCACTATATTCCTAACGTTAGATCTGGACCAGGTAGACCTCTCTTTATTCCTAACGTTAGAGCTGGACCAGAGATACCTCTATATATTCATAACGTTAGATCTGGGTCACAGAATCATCTTTATATTCCTAACGTTAGAGTTGGACCAGAGAGACCTCTCTTTGTTCCTAACGTTAGAGCTGGACGAGAGAATGGTCTCTTTATTCATAACGTTAGATCTGGACAAGAGAAGCCTCTCTATATTCTATAGAGTTTGGTCACAGAAGCCTCTCTATATTCCTTTTGTAAGAGTTGGGTCACAGAAGCGTCTCTGTATTCCTTACGTTAGAGTTGGGTCACAGAAGCGTCTCTTTATTCCTTACGTTAGAGTTGGGCCTCAGAAGCGTCTCTGTATTCCTTACGTTAGAGTTGGGTCACAGAAGCGTCTCTTTATTTCTTACGTTAGAGTTGGGTCACAGAAGCATCTCTTTATTCCTTATGTTATAGTTGGATCACAAAAGCGTCTCTTTATTCCTTACATTAGAGTTGGGTCACAGAAGCGTCTCTATATTCCTAACGTTAAAGTTGGATCACAGAAGTGTCTCTGTATTCCTTAAGTTAGAGTTGGGTAACAGAAGCGTCTCTATATTCCTTACGTTAGAGTTGGGTCACAGAAGCGTCTCTTTATTCCTAACGTTAGAGTTGGGTCACAGAAGCCTCTCTTTATTCGTAACGTTAGATTTGGGTCACAGAAGCGTCTCTTTATTCCAAACGTTAGAGTTGGGTCACAGAAGCGTCTCTTTATTCCTAACGTTAGAGTTGGGTCACAGAAGCGTCTCTTTATTCCTTACGTTAGAGTTTGGTCACAGAAGCGTCTCTTTATTCCTTACGTTAGAGTTGGGTCACAGAAGCCTCTCTATATTCATAACGTTAGAGTTGGGTCACAGAAGCGTCGCTTTATTCCTTACGTTAGAGTTGGGTCACAGAAGACTCTCTATATTTCTTACGTTAGAGCTGGGCCAACGAAGCGTCGCTATATTCGAAACGATAGAGCTGGGTCACAGAAGCGTCTCTATATTCATAACGTTTGTTCAAATAAGCGTTTCAATGCTTATACTGATATAACATTTACTGCACAATCTGTATCATTTTATTCCTCAATGTAATAAGATACTTATAAAATAATACAAATAAATATAACAAGAGCGGTTTGCAAAGAAAATTATAACAAAATTAACAGCAAATATAGAGAGTTGCTGTTTTCCGCAATGGACCATTTAATAATAATGGTTAATTGTCTCTTGTAGTGTCATTTCGTCATTGCGGAGTTCCCAATTGCATAAGTGCATACCTGCTGCAGGTGCCTTCACATGTTGACAGTATTGCCCCTCATGATAGTTGTCGCAATGGCAGAATACTTGTTGATTATGCCAGGTACACTGTCCGTGGAAATTGCAGTGGTAATTTTCGCATATATAATGTGTATAGCCCGAATCTAAAATATACGATAAACGCGTACATTAAGTCAATGGCATTTGATCGTTTTAGTACATGTAAAGTGCTTTTAAGGTGAACTTTTCAGTTTAGTAATTGTCTTTTTAGTTTAGTTTAAACATACTTCTTGGTTCAGAATATAATACATAACATGCATCACCCCAGGAAACCCGATATCTTGTGAGCAGTGTAATACCATTCGAGCAGCAACACAGGTACTTGAATTTTTTTTTTTTTGGTCCTTATATATATAATAAAAGAAAAGGTATTCAACGATGATTTCACCGGTGTATTTAATAACGCTCTGCAACAGCATGAAAGATCAAATAATGCACACAAATGTCGTTGTGGTTGTCAGCAGGAAGCATCAATCTATGATTAAACACCGTTTATTTGATGAAAATCCAGCAAGTATGTCCAAAACAGCTAAAAGTTTCACAAATATGAACCCAAAATCGAAGTGTGTAATTCTCGACGTCCAAATGTCAGTTACGACGGAAGGCGATTTTTGGTTGATTTTTCACAATTAAACAAGAACTTCGGTATACACTCCACATACGTTTTTCAGTAACTGAATTTTCCTTCGAAATACATCGTTCTTTAGTAACTGCAGAACAAAAATACTCAGAAAAAGTAGAAAATACACCAAATATTATGTTATAAGTTCAAACAATATACCATTCGGTACCCCTCGCAGATTATCATAATATATTATTTTCAACCAATGAAACGTCTTCTTTCCGTAACACCGATTCTGCCTTAAAATGGTGGTCGTGATGTTGCGCAATACGCAAAATGTGTTTTTTTTTAATGAATTTTCGACTTTTTACCGTTCAACTTGGACTAAAGAACGACGTAGTTTGAATGAAAACTTAGTAAATGAAAAACGTATGCGGAGTTTATAACAAAGTTCTTGTTCAATTGTGAAAAAACAAATAAATGGTGTTTAATCATAGATTGGTGCTTCCTGCTGGCAATCACAACGACATTTCTGTGCATTATTCGATCTTTCATGCTGTTGCATAGCGTTATTAAATACACCTGTGAAATCATCGTTGGATACCTTTTCTTTTATTATATATATAAGGAAAAAAAATATTTTCAAGTACCTGTGGAGCAGCAATGTGTATTTCTGCATGAACATTGCTAAGTAAATTAAAAAATTAAAAAATTTCAAAGTCCAATTTGAAACAACTGTGTATTAACATTGATAACAAAGGTATTGGCCTACATGTAGAAAAAATCCTGACAATTTTTCTTTAAAAAAGCAGCGAAATGTGGCTCCCCGAAGTAGAAGATCGGGCAAAATGGGCCACTTTCAGGCATTTAGGGGGAGAAAAACTGCTTTAATTTGCAAGCCACTACAATAATTAAAGGATTTATGCAAACTTACACATGTCTGCCCTAACCTCTCAGCAGGGTTTCTCCAGAAAACTATTTCTTGTGGAGAAATGTGCGTTTTTAATGACCATGTTGGGAAAACATGGATACCATCTGGAGAAGAATAGGAAACCTTATGTGAGCAGCAACTTTATAATTCTTTTTCATGACAAAAAAATCTAATTTCAAGCCATTTTGTTGCAATTTCTTTGCTGTGTAGAGGCCTTTAGTAAGTGTATGTGGGCACATATGTATACGAATGTACTTTTAATGCCTTATATATTATTAATAGTGCCTTTTCAAAATGCTCCAGTTTTATTTCTTTTTACCAACACTATTTTGAAAAATATAAAGAAATACTTGACTGCTTTGTCACATAAATTAATTGCTAAGGTACATAGAATGATGTTTTAATAAGTGCATGTGGGGGTTGTATGTATAATATTTAAATGTGGCGTGTTCTGAGCCTTTTGATACTAATTCGGCAAGCGTCATACTGAGAAAAACTCATTTGAGATGACGTCGCTAAACTTGCGCTTAATTTTGTTTAGATTACCTAATGTTTTCTGTGATTTTACTGTTTAGCGTATTTAAGTAATATAAAAATCGGCACAGACTGGCCATGGAAGGAATTGTCTTTCAAACAAATAGTTGATTTTGACCTTTTAATTTCAATGAGCTGACTTGTAACTACCCTTTTAACGAATTTGGCCATGGCTAGTTTATTGACATAAACACGACTTCAACACATGTTGATACCAATTTTAGCTTTATTCTATTAATGTTATTTGGATTTAACTTGTCTGTGAGCAAGGTAAGTGTTATTCTTTTAATCAACTTTACTTTTTATNAGGTACATAGAATAATGTTTTAATAAGTGTATGTGGGGGTTGTATGTATAATATTTAAATGTGGCGTGTTCTGAGCCTTTTGGTACTAATTCGGCAAGCGTCATAATGAGAAAAACTCATTTGAAATGACGTCGCTAAACTTGCGCTTAATTTTGTTTAGATTACCTAATGTTTTCTGTGATTTTACTGTTTAGCGTATTTAAGTAATATAAAAATCGGCACAGACTGGCCATGGAAGGAATTGTCTTTCAAACAAATAGTTGATTTTGACCTTTTAATTTCAATGAGCTGACTTGTAACTACCCTTTTAACGAATTTGGCCATGGCTAGTTTATTGACATAAACACGACTTCAACACATGTTGATACCAATTTTAGCTTTATTCTATTAATGTTATTTGGATTTAACTTGTCTGTGAGCAAGGTAAGTGTTATTCTTTTAATCAACTTCACTTTGTATGGTGACATGTACAAAATAAATACAAAAAAAACAACAACATATTTTCAAACGAAAACGAAAGTAAAATTGGCTACCATGACCTTTCGAAGTTCCTGTGATATTTTGTTTACACATAACTGTTTATCGCATTTCACTAATGCAGCGACAACCAATGATTGTAGGAGAATTTCCAGATAGGTAATTTTTTTCCAAATTTGACAGATTATGTGTATACCGGATTAAACGAGACCAACCAGTGTTGGAATGATGAGAGACAAATTATTGTTTATGACTTTGGCTGGCAGATAGGTGAAAATGTTTAACAAGTACTTGTATATAAAGACGTGTGTCATAAGCAAAAACATGTTTGCTGGTCCCGATATCGTAAACTATGTGGTTGATATGTATAGCATAGAGCAATAACCTAGAATGGATCATTTTGGGACGTAATAGAAGAACAGAAGGATGATGTATTCGCGAAGGCAACGCGTTGTTTTCTGATAGCGAGGTAGGACGAAAACAAGCCTAGGAGAGAACCACTTATGCCCATAGACGACAATTAGGAGAATAGATCTGGTATAGGTACCATACTCGAATGATTGTGGTATATTACAAAAAAAACGGCTTTCACCTCTTTACCACCCTTAAGTGCCTTATAAATGTCATAGTACAAATAAAGTAAGGTGGTTTATGGTAGCGCCACCCTTATTCAATCCGGATCAGAAGGGTGTGGGGATAAGGATTGTACCTCAGTAATTGTAAACGTGTTTGTAGACACAACGCTCCATACGTTTTCCAATGCAACGGACGGTTGGGGGTGGAATTGCTTTCTTTAAAATGGCGTGACATGAGCAAGTTTCAAAGATGAAGGGAAATTAGAGCTTGTTGAACATGAGATATACCGGAGTGGCTTGTCCGTAAGGTCCAACTGTTAATAGTGTTGCGCTCCTTGCGCCTTGACCTGTCTCTGATTGTGTAATACATGTGCCTAAAATATTTTCAAAATAAGTGGTCCACTTTCCGTCGAATAATTCACTATATTGGTTTGAACAATTGTTTTCATCATAATAAATACATGTTTTTTGTTTGTTTTTATCATCCATGATTGAGAAAACTTCGTTGCGATATACCTTGGTATTGACTGAGGCCGCCACCAGAGGAAGAGACAGAGGCAAATGCAGAGGCGTGTTCTAAGAACGCATGAGTCGTTCCCACTGCCAACACGAGGACTGCAGAGAATATAAACATTGTGCAGTGTGCAAATATAGTGCGTAATTTCTATTTTTAACAATCTCAATAAGAAAGGAATATACTACATATAGTAGAGCTAATGAATCCTATATTTTCTAAGCAGAAATTATCAAAGCCTAAATGCGTGCTGAATGCGTGCCCAAAAACTGTCTCTAGGACCGATGTCCAAACGTGCTCAATCGTATTTTATCGTTTATAATAAATACATTCGTATGTTCTTCCTTCGCTAAAATGAACTACTAAACAAGCTTCCTGAACCATAATTTTTATCCAATTAAATTACCAATAAATAACGAATATCGAGCGACGAAAACCATGACGAAACTAACTAGTTTGAAATTGACTTTGAAGATTATTTGGGACGACGGCTGCGAACCTTTAATTTACAATTACACGTGATATTAAGTATTTTTATAACTTTCATTGTCTGCGTTTTACAGTTTTTTGCGTTATTCAGTAAAAGATGGTTTATTATCAAGTGCAACCGTTGACGAAGATCCTGAGTTTGGATGCCATTGTATACAGTTGACGTCGCGCAATCTCATTTTTGCAAACATCGACATTTCGGTGGCCGCATATATATCGACACAGCCAAGTAACTGACCACTATTGACGTTGATTTGTTATTTTTTTTTATAGTAAATACGGAATACCGTTAGGGCCATCGTGGTAACATATTAAAATCCAGAGGGCGACAATGCGAGAGTGCGAGAATACGACGACGACGGTGCGACAATACTATGGCGACAGTGCGATGGTACGATGGCGACAATGCGATAGTACGATGACGACAATGCGAGAGTGCCAGAATACGATGACGACAGTGCGACAATACGATGGCGACAGTACGATAATAAGATGGCGACAGTGCGAAAGTACGATGGCGACAATGCGAGCGTGCGAGAATAGGATGACGACTGTGCGACAATACGATAGCGACAGTACGATAATACGATGGCGACAATGCGAGCGTGCGAGAATACGATGACGACTGTGCGACAACACGATGGCGACAGTACGATAATACGATGGCGAAAGTGCGATAGTACGATGGCGACAATGCGATAATACGATGACGACAGTGCGACAATACGATGGCGACAGTACGATATGACTATCGCATTGTCGCCATCGTACTATCGTATTGTCGCCATCGTACTATCGCGTTGTCACATTGTCGCCATCGTTCTATCGCGTTATCGTACTGTCGTCATCGTATTATCGCATTGTCGCCATCGTTCTATCGCACTGTCGCCATCGTATTGTCGCACTGTCGTCATCGTATTCTCGCACTCTCGCATTGTCGCCCTCTGGTTTTTAATGTGTAACCACGATGGCCCTAACGGTATTCCGTAAGTAAACCTGTGTTCTTCAAGAAGTCAATAACAGCGCAAATATTGTCGCATTTGACCATTTAAGGTCCGAACGTCGTTCTTTAAGCTGTTTATTCCACATGTTGTTTAAAAAAACATATGTTCTTGTAAAATATATTGGCACAAATGATATCACGATGTAAACAACACAGTTTTCAAAGTAAATATCTTTGTATTTAGAGTAACATAATAATGTAATAATATACTACGAAGAAAAATGTGTAGCTTCATAATTAATTTGATTACACAGCGTCGTTTTGAATTCGTTAAATCAATTCATGCTGTTGTGCGCACCTGGGAATTTACACATTATGGATTGTTTCCAGACCTTTCGAGAGTGTGAGTTATAAGTGTGTTGTGTTCTGAAAAAACTGGGCATAATGCATGTGCGTAAAGTGTCGTCCCAGGTTAGCCTGTGCAGTCCGCACAGGCTAATCAGGGACGATACTTTCCGCCTAAACTGGATTTTCGCTAAGAAGATACATCATTTAAACGAAAAAATCCATAAAAGCGGAAATTGTCGTCCCTGATGAGCCTGTGCGAACTGCACAGGGCTAATCGGGGACGACATTTTACGCACATGCATTATGCCCAGTTTTCTCTGAACACGACACAAATACTAGTACAGCCATTACCATAAGGTTGAATTTAACCGCATAATGACTATTTTAAAAACGGAAACATGTGTTTTTATTTAAAGTAGCATATATGTAATAATATTCAATATTGACTGCCATTAATAAATCAGATGGCGAAGAGCCGTAAAAATGATGTCGTAACATTAACCCATTTATGCCTAGCGTCTACAAAAAAGGCCTAGGCAAACAGCGTAGACCCAGATGAGACTCCGCATA
>VMBQ01005753.1:0-62585 GCA_007657795.1 Dreissena rostriformis
GACGAGGGTCTTGATGATCAGATGGGGGTGCTTGTTGGTAAGTGTGATCTCCCCTGGGGCTGGTTTGACGAGGGCCTAGATGATCAAATGGGGGTGCTTGTTGGTAAGTGTGATCTCCCCAGGGGCTGGTTTGACGAGGGTCTTGATGATCAGATGGGGGTGCTTGTTGGTAAGTGTGATCTCCCCTGGGCCTGGTGTGATGAGGGCCTTGATGATTAGATGGGTGTGCTTGTTGGTAAGTGTGATCTCGCCTATGCCTGGTCTGATAAGGGTCTAGATGATCAGATGGGTGTGCTTGTTGGTAAGTGTGATCTCCCCTGGGGCTGGTTTGACGAGGGTCTTGATGATCAGATGGGGGTGCTTGTTGGTAAGTGTGATCTCCCCTTGGGCTGGTTTGACGAGGGCCTAGATGATAAGATGGGTGTGCTTGTTGGTAAGTGTGATCTCCCCTAAGGCTGGTTTGACGATGGTCTCGATGATCAGATGGGGGTGCTTGTTGGTAAGTGTGATCTCCCCTGGGCCTGGTGTGATAAGGGTCTAGATGATCAGATGGGTGTGCTTGTTGGTAAGTGTGATGTCCCCTATGCCTGGTCTGATAAGGGTCTAGATGATCAGATGGGTGTGCTTGTTGGTAAGTGTGATCTCCCCTAAGGCTGGTTTGACGATGGTCTTGATGATCAGATGAGGGTTCTTGTTGGAAAGGTATGATCTTCCCTTGGCCTGTTGTGACTAGGGTCTAGATGATCTGATGGGGGGTGCTTGTTGGTAAGTGCCATATCCCCTGGGCCTCGTTTGACGAGGGCCTTTATGATCAGATTGGGGTGCTTGTTGGTAAAATACGTCATGCATAATGCCTCCAGCCTTTCCCTACCTCCTCATTCATGTGTCCAAGCTTAAGATATGTTTAGGGTTACTCAGTATTCAGTTACCCAACCCCTGACCCTGTTAACCTCAAAATAGATAGATTTCTTCTTATCATCCCGAGTAAAATACAGCACTTGTTGTTAAGCGTCTTTATTTCTTCCCTAGTGGCCATAATAACAATTTGCATGATTGTATATCAAAGCTTTCTCTATATATTATGGAGAAAAGAAATGATCTACGAACTGACCATCAGACCGAATTGGTATTATGGTTTATAGGGATGAAATGAAAACACTAATCAGTTTTGAGGTCAAAGCGCAAAGGTCAAGGTCACTGGGGTTATAGCATGAACTTTGATACAGTTTGTTTCACGCAGTCATGAGAACTCTTTGACCTAAGATCTTGCATATTGCTCCCACGGTTACTAAGGATGAAAATAAGACATCTTTTTTAGGTCAGCAGGGTCATCACATTTTAGATAATGTCGAAAATGATTAATACCATGAAATCTCTCAAGTTGGGACAAATTAAGGAGGATGAGGGGGTAGGGGAGGGCTGAAGGCATTATGCGTTACCAGGCCTTTTTTCTTTTGATTTAGGGAAAGGGCTTGACCTTCCATTTTGGGGATTTTGTTTTTCAACAAAACTGAAAAAGGGGAAGAAATTTCCCATATTAAGCTTAGAATTTGGGAAAAATCTTATTATATTAAAGAAATTCTCCAAGGGGAAGGGGCCTTTCTCTTGGGGGATAGGTTTTTTTTCTTGGGTGAAGGGCCTTTTCTCTTGGGGGAAGGGACCTATATAAGGCCCTTGCTAAAGAAGGAAAACAAGCTTTGGTTTTCATGTATACGTTTCTGTATCTTTCTGATTTTGAATAAAAAAACGCATTTAATATGGAATTATATATGATTGTTAGCACTGGTATTATGCATATTTTTATGTTTAAGTAGGAAAGTTCAAAACTTCATTTTGTGCTGTCCTGAAAAGTACAAAATTTATCCTTGATTGGGGGAAAGGGTCTAGCCTTCCATCTAGGGGAATTATATGCATGTGTATTGAAAAAATCAAGGAAAGGGAAGACATGTTCCAAGGTCAATTTAAAACTTGGGAAAAAGTGATAATTTAAAGTAGGGATGCAACAGGTTATTTAACAAATCTAATATTTTGTAATAACTGTTCGATTGATGTTTTGTTATTCATACGACGTTAACTGGTCAAGATTTTAACAACGAATGCTTATCTTGATTAGATTGTAACTTTATTTTCGCAAGCTATCAGTGTTGTTAGTTATGGGTTATAAAAACATCAAAATAAGCCGTCCAACTTCTCAACTGATTTTTTCGCGAGGAAGACAAATGTGTCAATAACGTCTATGCTAAAAGCCCCAAAAACGTACCCCCTGCATTTGTAACCAAAGGTGCTGATTTATTGCTGTACTACTGTGTATGTTGACATATTATTTATTACTGTTGTTGGTGTGGCATGTTCGCGCGCAAAAAGTAAAATCGTATGGTTTATTCCATGAAAAAAGCATAATTAAAAAAAGTCGGGTTAACTTTTTCCAAAACAATTAACTGGTTAACTGATCNGGGGGTAGGGGAGGGCTGAAGGCATTATGCGTTACCAGGCCTTTTTCTTTTTGATTTAGGGAAAGGGCTTTACCTTCCATTTTGGGGATTTTGTTTTTCAACAAAACTGAAAAAGGGGAAGAAATTTCCCATATTAAGCTTACAATTTGGGGAAAATCTTATAATTTTAAAGAAATTCTCCAAGGGGAAGGGGCCTTTCTCTTTGGGGAAGGGTTTTTTCTCTTGGGTGAAGGGCCTTTTCTCTTGGGGGAAGCGACCTATATAAGGCCCTTGCTAAAGAAGGAAACAAGCTTTGGTTTTCATGTATACGTTTCTGTATCTTTCTGATTTTAAATTAAAAAAAACTCATTTAATATGGAATTATATATGATCGTTAGCACTGGTATTATGTGTATATAACTGTTCGATTGATGTTTTGTTATTAATACGACGTTAACTGGTCAATATTTTAACAACGAATGCTAATCTTGATTCAATTGTAACTTTATGTTCGCAAGCAATCAGTGTTATGTTAGTTATGGGTTATGAAAAAACATCAAAATAAGCCGCCCAACTTCTCAACTGATTTTTACCGCGAAGAAGACAAATGTGTCAATTACGTCTATGCTAAAAGCCCCAAAAACGTACCCCCTGTTTGTAACCAAAGGTGATGATTTATTGCTGTACTACTGTGTATGTTGACATATTATTATTTACTGTGGTTGGTGTGGCATGTTCGCGCGCAAAAAGTAAAATCGTATGGTTTATTTCATGAAAAAAAGCATAATTAAAAAAAGTCGGGTTTACCAAAACAATTAACTGGTTATCTGATCGTTTTGGTAGGCTAACCGGCTAGCCGGTTAACCGGAAAGAGCCTACAATTGGTGGGGGCGGAGCCTACATTAGGTGGGGGAGGAGCCTAGATTATATGGGGGTGGAGTATTGATTATGTGGGGGATGAGCCTACATTTGGTGGGGAATGAGCCTAGATTAAATGGGGCGGAGCCTTGATTATATGGAGGAGGAGCTTCGATTATATGGAGGAGGAGCCTAACTAAGATGGGGGGTTGGAGGAGCCAATATTATATGGGGAGGAGCCTATAATATGGCGAGGAACCTATTATATGAGAATGGAGCCAATATTATATGGGGGGGAGCTTATAAAATGGGAGAGGGGCTTATACAATGGGGGAGGAGCCTATATTATATGGAGTAGGAATTATATGTGGTAGGAGCCTATTATATGGGGGAGGAGCCTATACAATGGGGGAGGAGCTTAGATTACANGGGAGGAGACTATACTATGGGGGAGGAGCCTTTATTATATGGGGGAGGGGCCTTTAATATGAGGGAGGCGCCTATATAATATGGGGGAGGAGCCTATACTATGGGGGAGGAGCCTTTATTATATGAGGGAGGAGCCAAGATTATATGGGGGAAGGAGCCAAGACCCTCAAATCAAAGTTATTTTTATAATGAAATGTTCAAAAAACATTTTCTTTCATTAACACAGGTGCTAAGAAGGGGGAGGTAGGGATCATGAACGGATTAACAGTATATCTCCATCTGTTACTGGTAAGTTATTGCTGTAAGAAATGACAGAAATGATGAGAAATTGCATTTGTATCCATATATATAACATTTAAGTTATCGATTAAAGTTAAATGGTGCATTTTGAGTTCCTTGGTATATTGATTACAAATAAAATTAGTGTTTATTTCAATGTAGACGAGCATTAAAAGACAATATGCGCGCAATCTGAAACATGTACATTGAGTTTTGTTTAAAAATCAATTATCGATCATTGATTTTCTATTCAAACAATCGGCCTATTATTTTGTGACCTGTTGAATCGAAATAAAGTTTTATATAATGATTCAATCTTCAGTGTTACTATCAACCACTCACTATGATAGAATTGTAAATAAAAAAAAACAAACAACGTATGATCATGTATATTCGCATGCATGACTTTTTGTGTTTTTTAATGATTGTTTTCTTGGACACGTACATTCTTGTATTTTTTGGTTTTTAGAAAAAGATAAAAAAAATAAAAATAAAAGCGGAATTTGCGTCGGTCATTTTCCGATGTGTTTTTGTTAAATTCGCATATAGGCGAACCCACGAAACTAAAGAAAATCCATATTAATAATGATTTTACAGTTTACTTAAAGACTGAGCAGAAAAACCACGTGGATTTAATGTTTATTAAAAATAGTTAATTTGAATTTTAACAGGATGATTATACCCAATAATGACTACATGCGTCATTTTAAAACAGTGGGTATATAAGACTCCAGTGAACAGCATTCTTTAATTTGTTTTCATTGATAAATTATGTCCTAGTAGTCAGTAGAGTGCTCCATGTCACATATCAAATACTAAAAAATGTGTATTCGTACCAAACACGTTACAGTCCTAAAATGTTAAACAAAATTATTAATTTCCATCAAGCAAAATGTTATCTGTATATTACTTTATATTTGTCAGACATTTTCCAGGTTATTTAAAGTTCGTCTTTGTGTATACCTAACGTCTCAAATAGTGCATAGCATATTGTACTGACGGCTAAAGACATGACTGTTCTACTGTTTTTCATTGCCAGAAGTACAGAGTGATATATGTCATCAAATGATGCCAGAAGTACAGAGTGATATGTGCCATCAAATGATTGAGTACAAAGTGACATGTGCCAGCAACTGATCGAGTACATAGTGATATGTGTCATCAAATGTTTGTGTACAGAGTGATATGCGCCATCAAATGATTGAGTACAGAGTGATATGTGCCATCAAATGATTGAGTATAGAGTGAAATGTGCCATCAAATGATGCCAGAAGTACAGAGTAATATGTGCCATCAAATGTTTGTGTACAAAATGATATGTGCCATCAAATGATTGAGTACAGAGTGATATGTGCCATCAAATGATTGAGTACAGAGTGATATATGCCATTAAACGATTGAATACAGAGTTATATGTGCCATCAAATCATCGACACAAGGTTATCAAAAATAGCGTGAGTAAATTGGGAGGCGGTAAACTACAACGGGCGAGGCATGGTATGGTATTGCGCAAGGGGGGGTTAGAGGGTTATGGTTAGGGTTAGGGTTAGTGTTAGGGGTCGGGTTAGGGTTTGGGTTAGCCTAAACCCAACCCTAACCCTAACCCGACCCCTTACCCTAACCCTTACCCTAACCCTTTTTTTTGGTTATCACCCCTATACCATGCCTCGCCCGTTGTAGTTCTCCGCCTCCCGAGTAAATTGATGAAAACAAATTATATAATTTAAATTTATGTATTTATATAGTTTCTCTATGAATGGACGTTTTCATAAAACATATTTAATCATGACGAAATTACAGTCGAATAAACGATCGCATGCACCAGCTCCGAAACACTCAGACAAATACGACATCAACACAGTTTGCACTCGATACGACCTTGATATTGATATTGCGATTTGTTGTGCATGATATATGGACTGTTATTTTCAAATACTTATTCGTTCAATTAAGTGTCTTTCCATTNTGATATGTGCCATCAAATGATTGAGTACAGAGTGATATATGCCATTAAACGATTGAATACAGAGTTATATGTGCCATGAAATCACAAGATTATCAAAAATAGCGTGAGTTAATTGATGAAAACAAATTATATAATTTAAATTTATGTATTAATATAGTATCTCTATGTAAGGACGTTTTCATAAAACATTTTTATTCATGACGGAATTACAGTCGAATAAACGATCGCATGCACCAGCTCCGAAACACTCAGACAAATACGAAATCAACACAGTTTGCACTCGATACGACCTTGATATTGATATTGCGATTTGTTGTACATGATATATGGACTGTTATTTTCAAATACTTATTCGTTCAATTAAGTGTCTTTCCATTTTACTTCTAGCATATCTTTTCATGTGTACGATAACTAGTAAAAATATGACCGAAATTTCGTTTGGAGCTCAATTTACTTCGGTCACTCAATAGAAAGGGATTGGTTTAGAAAAGGATAAAGTGATACACAGAGGGCGGATTTGGATTTTCCAATAATAATCTCATAAAATGTGTACACGCGACGTTAAAACCAATCGGACTTGAGCCCTGCTGTTAAACATAAACAATAACAAACCGAACAAAATAATATTTTGCACACAATCTTAGTTATTATTTAAAATCTTTTTGGAGATATATCAACATCAAGGTTAACGGTATCCATGTATTAATATTCATATATTTGCATGTTTTAAATGCACATGTTTATAAAACAGACACTGGGCATGCATTCAATGCGTAGTAATGTTAATATATTTTAATATACATGTATCAGGTATAAACATTCAAGTCAAACATGTTAGTGCGATATAAAAGAAAAAGTAGGTCATGTTGAACGTTGAATGCGTAAAGCGAAAGTTCAGTTAATTAAACAAAAGTAAAATGTTGATAGATTTTTACTAAGTGGAAGCATCTAGATTATCTTTTTTTTTCCTTGTAGAATATTGAGTCTTGAACTACACTTAAATACATACAGGCGTGTAATCTAATCAGTTGGCTTGATTATGACTTTTCAATACTTGTATACAACAATAATAATAATAATAACAATAATAATAATAATAATAATAATAATAATAATAATAATAATAATAATAATAAGAAGAAGAAGAAGAAGAAGAAGAAGAAGAAGAAGAAGAAGAAGAAGAAGAAGAAGAAGAATAAGAAGAAGAAGTAGAAGAAGAAGAAGAACAAGAACAAGAAGAACAAGAAGAACAAGAAGAACAAGAAGAAAAAAAGAAGAAGAAGAAGAAGAAGAAAAAGAAGAAGAAGAAGAAGAATGATAATAATAACAATAATAGTAATAACAATAATAAGAAGAAGAAGAAGAAGAAGAAGAAGAAGAAGAAAAAGAAGAAGAAGAAGAAGAATGATAATAATATAATAATAATATCAATAATAATAATAATAATAATAATATTAATAATAATAATAATAATAAGAAGAAGAAGAAGAAGAAGAAGAAGAAGAAGAAGAAGAAGAAGAAGAAGAAGAAGAAGAAGAAGAAGAAGAAGAAGAAGAAGAAGAAGAAGAAGAAGAAGAAGAAGAAGAAGAAGAAGAAGAAGAAGAAGAAGAAGAAGAAGAAGAAGAAGAAGAAGAAGAAGAAGAAGAAGAAGAAGAAGAAGAAGAAGAAGAAGAAGAAGAAGAAGAAGAAGAAGAAGAAGAAGAAGAAGAAGAAGAAGAAGAAGAAGAAGAAGAAGAAGAAGAAGAAGAAGAAGAAGAAGAAGAAGAAGAAGAAGAAGAAGAAGAAGAAGAAGAAGAAGAAGAAGAAGAAGAAGAAGAAGAAGAAGAAGAAGAAGAAGAAGAAGAAGAAGAAGAAGAAGAAGAAGAAGAAGAAGAAGAAGAAGAAGAAGAAGAAGAAGAAGAAGAAGAAGAAGAAGAAGAAGAAGAAGAAGAAGAAGAAGAAGAAGAAGAAGAAAAAGAAGAAAAAGAAAGAAAGAATAATAATAATAATAATAATAATAATAATAATAATAATAATAATAATAATAACAATACTAATAATTATAATAATATTAATAATAATATTAATAATAGTAATAATAATAATAATAATAATAATAATAATAATAATAATAATAATAATAATAATAATAATACTAATAATTATAATAATAATTATAATAATAATTATAATAATAATAATAATAATTATAGAACTAACACTACTGTATAATAATACAAATCTACATTTCAAAATGTCAAACAATATTTATTCAACGAATTTAAGTGTGTTCTTTGTAATTATAACATATAATAATATCGCTATAATAAAAAATTGACAGAAATAACGTTAACATCGAGAATTGACCAGGGGTAAATGTAAAATGAAAAAACATATGACGAACACATTTCTTGAAAACACAATGTAATTAACAATCAAATATCGCATGAACTATAAAGAAAATAGGTGTAAAATAATATATAAATTTGTCATGGGCGTGTCAAAGCTGTGTGTCGCTTTGTCACATCGATAATGCGGTTAATTGCACTTAGTGTGCAGACTTGCCACACACGCCGAGTTATATGCAGACAAGCCGCATTTCTTCGAGGTAGCATTACATTTTGTAGAGAGGTTTTTAAGTCTTCCTCGCCGATTCCAACTTTTGCTCCATTTCTAAGCAGTGCCCTAACATTTTCAAAGAGGTATCAAAGTGGGATATAAAGAAAACATCGACGTTTGGTGCGATGAATCTTTCGGGTTTAACGATATTAGTGCATAACATTAATTTCATCAACGCTTCTGACCGTTTAGGTTCTTGGTTGAGAAGTCTGTATGTAAGGTATTCTAGATAGTAGAGATAGGGTTCGATATGCACACACATGCAGTCACGATAACTGCTATTAAATGCTAACATAACATTCGATGAAGAGGGGTTGCCGAAAAGAAAACTGTACATTTCGCACCGCAGTAATTCAGGAACACACATCGCCTCTGCTGTTTTAAATTTCAAAAAGACAGACCTTCTTTGTTTGGAAGACTTCTTACACGACTGTTTTGCTATCTGGAGTGCTAATTCCTCCGATGGGGAAACTAAAAACTTGTAAATGAGATTGTATTGTTTATCTTCTTCTATCTGTTTTTCTATCAAGTCAAAATATTTACAAGCTTCATAATATTCTCCATTGCAGAAAAGGAAGGAAGCGTATCGCATGTAGTTTCCAATGATACCAGACTCTAGCGANCCCTTCGAGTGCCTTGAAACGCGAGTCCATATCGTTTAATTTAAGATCAATTTTGCCAAGCATGGCTATAATGTCGGCGTTCGTTTGCCCCATGTTGTTGTTGTTGTTTTGTTTGCCCGTAGTGCCTTCCATTGTTGTTGACATGTTAGGCTGTTCGATTTGGTTAGTATCATTCGCTTTACTTATCGGGTCGAATACTTTACTGTTGATAACGTTAATCCTTTTGCCAATCTCACCACACGTCAAGTTATATGCAGACAAGCCGCATTGCTTTGAGGTAGCATTTGTAAAGACATTGTTAAGTCTTCCACGCCAATTCCAACTTGTGCTCAAGTTCTAAGCAGTGCCCTAACATGTTCAAAGAGGTATCAAAGTGGGATATAAAGAAAACATCGACGTTTGGTGCGATGAATCTTTCGGGTTTTACGATCTTAGTGCATACCTTTTATTTCCTCAACGCTCGTGACCGTTTGGTTCTTGTATGTAAGGTACGGTAGATAGTAAAGATAGGGTTCGATATGCACACACATGCAGTCACGATCATTGCTATAGAATGGTAACATAACATTCCATGAAGAGTGGTTGCCGAAAAGAAATCTGTACATTTCGCACCGCAGGAATTCAGGAACACACATCGCCTCTGCTTGTTTAAATTTCAAAAAGACAGACCTTCTTTGTTTGAAAGACTTCTCACATGACTGTTTTGCTATCTGGAGTGCTAATTCCTCCGATGGGGAAACTAAAAACTGGTAAATGAGATTATGTTGTTTATCTTCTTCTATCTGTTTTGCTATCAAGTCAAAATAGTTACAAGCCTTATAATATTCTCCATTGCAGAAAAGGAAGGAAGTGTATCGCATGTAGTTTCCAATGATACCAGACTCTAGAGTGTGTGCATACATTTCTCTAACTTCATTAATGTCATCAGGATTATAGGAATGTCCTTCTGCCTTCTGTTGTAAATAAACCGAAGCAATAAAACTAGCTAGACATGTCATGGCGTTATGCAATACATAGTCATACTCTTTGTATTTTCCCAACGGGGTTAGAGAATACGTTTTAAAACGCGTAAATTCGTTTCGAAACGAAGCTTTTCTGTCACTGTTCAGTGTTTTTGAAAAATCAGATCCATGGAAAGTGTCCGTATCTGCCTGAAAAACATCACATACATAATTAAAAAGTGCTGAACCATTTGAACAATATATGCCGCGTTCATTAAGCTCATTAAGAATATGTCCAATGTTGTTCATTGACCGCAGTGATATAATAACATTTGTAAGTTTATCCACCAGTTTTTGAAATTCGTGTCTTTCAATTTTCCCATCAAAAAGGTTAACATTCTTTAAAGTAAAGTGAGGACAATTGTGGCGTGTTAAGAAGCGCCTCAACATTCCAAGAATGTACTTAACACAATTGATAAGATTATCCTCCCTCCACACATCAGGCAGAGTGTTCTCGACCGCATAAAAGAATGCCGTTTTGAAATGAAATGTACTCAGCCTGTCTCGATATTGTGGAAAAAACAACTCCTTTCTAACCATCTTTAGCAGAACATATGCCTTCAGATGTACTGTATCTAAACTGAACATTAATAGCCGCTCTGTTAGATTTGTGGAAATTCGCCATTGCTAATCACATTTATCGTCCGTACAAATGCTTGTACGTTTTGGGGGTCCCTGTGGTACTATAAAGACCCCATATTTCTTTGCTTTTCTCAACGTCTTCTCCGAAGGCCAATGACCGGGGCGAGGCCTTTTAAAAAAAAAATGCATTGCTTAGGAAGACTTTCACAGTAAAACGCGTGAACAGTTTCTATTTCCCCTAAGCGCTCGGCAGGCCCGTGTCGTTTTGCTAACTGAAGTAATACTGGAGGCATATATAGGAGAAGGAACATAACTGTATTTGGAATATTGCCATCAGTTTTTGTCCAATCGATTCGAATAAAATGAACGAGATCAACAAGTTTACGATCAGGATCCAACTGTCGAAAACGCATTGTTTGTTTCAACGGTTAAATCATTGTTAACACACAGTATTGCGAACTACAACTGTGTGCGCCCACCTTTAATACGACTTGGTGATATTTTGTGTGAAGAGGTGGATTTTCTGAATCACGATACAAGAGAAACGTATCATAACGGACTAAGGTGTCTTGGTCAGACATCATTCCCAGTGTTGTAGTTCCCTCTATTTGACTTCCAAACATATACATGTGTTTGTACAACCCAAATGCCATGTTCGTAAATGTATGTTCTCGTTCGAAAAATAAACATCGTTCCCTTCTAAACTGTATTAAATGTTCATTGACCGCACATTCATTTAGGACACATGAAAGTGTCTTTGAGAATTCTTTATCATCTGTCAAATTGCATGCCAAATTTTGGGCTGTTTTCCACGCATTCCTCTCTTTCCTTGTTTTGTGTTTCGATTTTCTTCGTCTCTTTGGAGCCATCTTCATATATATATATATCTTTTTTTGGTGTAAAACTTGACACGCTCGTTCTATCAACCACGATGTCCGTGACTGGTTACTGCTGTAACAATGTTTGTGTTATAAGACTGTGAAAAACAGATCATTTCGATAGCACTCTGATAGCCAAGCATTAACATAACCAATATAAGATTTAACAATGGCGCTTTATCGAACAGTCAAAGAACAGATACGAAATAAACCCGAATTTACACTAAAAGAAACACAACTTATAAGCTATTTACATACATGAACTATTTATATCGCCAATAAAGGATACGTTAATAAACGATTCAAATTCGGCAAGATGTCAAGCTCTCCAAATTTACAAGAATACACCTCTCTATGTCTAAATTATCACTATGCTCGTAGAAACACGCTATTTTCAAATATCCCAACTTTTTTTAAAAACGAGTATTCTTAAACAAAGTTTACAAACATCTTCAAAATGCCGCTTGTCTAGAAATGTGTAGCCCACATTTATTTTACACTGTTTCCTTTTAAGAATGTAAATAGTGTAGCCACTAAAGAATCAGTTTATACCTCATGAATACGATTGATAAATTGAAATTTAACACCCAGTCCTTTTCATGTCACATTGTGCTCACGTTGTGCTTGACAGATCTATTGTTACTATTATACAAATTATAAAGGGAATCGATCGATGTTTTAAATTACATAGCGGAAATAACTGAAAATGACGGATTATATTTTGTAAGGCAAATTTTTAGATACACTGAATAAGTTGACACATAGACTATGAGAGCTGAATCAAATTTGGATTCAGAGGTACAGTTAAGTATATTGACATGCAAATTTAATTTACATTATTAATAAAGGTAAATTAAGAAACAATATATTGACTACAATCCGGTATTCACTTGGTTGGAACTTGACATAATAAATGAATTCCAGAAGAGCATTAGCATTAAAAACAAATAAACCCGTTTACCCAATATTGTATTATCTGTCAAATAATTGCTTTCTATCATACATATGCTTAATTTTGTATACTCATTCCTAGTAATATACATGGATATAAGTACTTGTATTGCTAAATCTTGTTAATTGCAGCATTTCCTCCCAGGTGATAGTCCTTAAAACATGAACCAGAAGTGTTAGAAGAAAACTTTAACGTTAAGCATGCATAGATGAATTTGAGCTTCGTTGCAACTCTCGTAAATCTTGTGGAGCTTGTTTGCAACCCAAGTGCGGTGACGCATTTCCTTTTAGCGGACAGGACGGACGACAGATGTCAGGCATGCTGGCCAAATATTTGAAGACAATCATCCACATGCAATATGATATAATATTAAAATACTTTAAGAGAATGTTCTTTATCGTGTATGCAAAACCCGCCTGCTATTTTATTTAAAACATGATAACACTAGATAATCAACATGATCCATGAAATATATATACACAATCTCAATAGTTTGGTAGTGTACCACTTAAATTATGGAAGAAGTGATAAAATACTTACAGAGTATTTGGTCCTCTTAACAACCACCCCAATCGTACTCTCAACCTCGCTCTCTGTGCCTGGTGTGGGCTGCAACAATATTATGTTATTATAATGTTAAAGGTCAATAATTTCATTAATATTCTGAAATCCAAGGTTTTACATAACTAAGAGTAGATTGAACAATTGCGTATGAACTGAATCAAATAGTAAACGAAGAAACACAAAATACATCCGAATTTCCAACAAAAGACACACATCTACATACATTAAATTTTATTGTTGCTTAACATGGATACATTAATTAGTCAAAACAGTTAGAATTGACAAGATGGCATCCGAGTAAACTCCAAACGTTCACCACTGTCACTGAAGCATTATTATTATATTGACCCTGAGATTTATAAATATCATTACCAATTCCGTGTGTCTCAAAAACTTAGTCCATATTGATTTCACAATATTTGTACATTTTCAGAATATAAATCGTGTACATGTCTATTAAAATATCCAACAAAAATTCAGATATCTCAGCAAAATAATATAAAAAGTAATTGATTATATTTGCATGTGCATCGGCTAATTATTAGTGCCACGAAGTGGCTATCCGAACTTGAAACACACAAACAATCCGTCTATGTTTTTATATCCGACACGCTCATCGCTTTGCAAGCGCTAAAAGCAGGCACTTCTTAAACGCAGCCTGACTTAATATATGCAGTGTTAAAGACTCTTAAACAATTGTAAATTCAACATATCTCACTTAAATGCCTATGGATCCCGAGTAATGTAGGCATGTTAAGTAATAAGAAAAAAAAAAGGCTGACAAACTGGCTATGGTAGGATTTCACAAGAGTAAACTTTAAAACCCAGCGCATGTGATCTGATCGAAATTATTACACAAAGCGCGTATAATGTACAAGACTAATGCTGGTCGATATACTATGCTGATCATGATTTTTCGCTAATTAACAACCCTAGTCATAACTTCGTCAACTACAGAACCATTATACGGTGGGATATAGCTTACACGCGCCTGAGACTAAAGGTGTGCGTTTAAACGGCGAGTACCATAACAATGTCCTCGGCCCCTATTGTAACAATCAGAACCCTTTCGAACATCTGTTCTGTTCATGTCCGGAACACGGGGGAAACATTTTAGAACTCAGTTTCGGGGTAATACCGGCTCACACAAACACTAAATATCACCCGCAACCTAGTGTTGCAAGGAAATTGCCCCATTTCTACGTGATTCGGGAAACCTCGATACAATATCAGTCAAAGAACTAATTCGTGTTATCTATCGTGGGTCCCAATTTACAACCGTATGATGTTTATCATCGGTGGGGCCGTTCTGATTGGTTGCTCTGACGAGTTTATTTTCGCGTGTGCTTGTTCCATAAATTGTTTTTTATTGGATGTTGGACACTTTCGATAATAGTGTCATTCAAATATTTTAACAATAAGTATCTAAAAAAAAAACGACTTATAACACATTTGTTAAACATACTAATAAAACCTAAGCACACACACAAACATACGTATTTGCTGTGTGATTAACCTTATTTTAACACTTGTCTGGAGTGAACATGACCTACTTAACAGTGTAGACTGGCAATTATGCGAATAATAATGAATATCGTCGTATTAATCATGTATACACATAAATAAAAATATACTTCAAACAATCGAAACACATTAAATGCCCAGCACTTCTCGATGGTTATTTAAAGTGGACTCATAAAACCCACGGACAGATGGGATGATCCAGTCCGGTGAGAACAAGGGATATAATGTGTTGTCACGAAACTATNATTTACAACCGTATGATGTTTATCATCGGTGGGGCCGTTCTGATTGGTTGCTCCGACGAGTTGATTTTCGCGTGTGCTTGTTCCATAAATTGTTTTTTATTGGATGTTGGACACTTTCGATAATAGTGTCTCCAATAATTTAACAATAAGTATCTAAAAAAACGACTTATAACACATTTGTTAAACATACTAATAAAACCTAAGCACACACACAACCATACGTATTTGCTGTGTGATAAACCTTATTTTAACACTTGTCTGGAGTGAACATGACCTACTTTCCAGTGTAGACTGGCAATTATGCGAATAATAATGAATATCGTCGTATTAACCATGTATACACATAAATAAATATAAACTTCAAACAATCGAAACACATTAAATGCCCAGCACTTCTCGATGGTTATTTAAAGTGGACTCATTAAACCCACGGACAGATGGGATGATCCAGACCGGTGAGAACAAGGGATATAATGTGTTGTCACGAAACTATATCGTTATTAACAATAGAAAGTACACTTACGTTTTGAAATCTACGCGTATTTAACTTTCATTTTAAGATAATCAGATTAATATGGAATAGTTGAAAACGCAAATGCTGCTAACATTACATTTAAATCCGAAAAGGTTCGGTTATATTCTACCATAAAATGACTACTCACAAAACGTCATAAATTATTAGGAACCAATGCCTATAGGAGAGGTACATGCTATGCCTTTACTTATTGCTCATTATCACTCTAATAGTTTTGTTACAGTGTACATTCAGTCAGAATATCAATATTTACAATATAAAACGTTGTGTATTGTTATATTACGCAGTTTCGTATCAAGTAGGGATACACGTAAATGGACACAGAACAAGTTTCACTCTCTCCTATATTTGCAATAATTTTATTATTAAACACAATGATAGTATAGTAATTTTATAAATATAGTGTTATTTTCTAAGGTTACTTTGAATACATTCAACGTAAAATAACGATTACCTTTAACAAAAATTACATGAATATCTCGTACATGTTGCGGAAGTTGTCTTAGTCCGCCTTGTGATATATCATTTATAAAGTCATTCATTGATATAAACAAATGACGTCATCATAGNTTACTTATTCGAAAACAAAACACAACGGAAGGGAATGACTTAATATGTTATACTTAAAATTATTGCATAAAATCTATCTATAATGCCCGCTGACGGGGTGCATAAACTTGGCGAAAGGAGGGCTTGAATGGGAGAACTCGTGTTTTAACAAGGCGATTCACCGGTCGTTTAAGCCCTGTTATGTGTTTTTTATATCCATAAATTAAAATAAGATTGAAAATAATATGTCCTGTTCATTCGAAATCGACAAAATAATTCCTCATTTCTTATTTTGCGCGGCTGCATTTCAAATTTGAATTATTCCACTGTTTAAACACATTTTTAATCGAAAACTGTCTATCCGAAGGTAAAGCCTCGTCATTTCTTATGATGACCGAGTGAGGCATATGTAAAACACAACCTTGAACTGTATGACGTCATATGAAATAGTATAATTATTTTTGTCGAAGTCGAATGAACAAGACATATTGTTTTCAATGATATTCTTATTTATTTTGGTATGTGTGATTTGTTTATGCAATAACAGCGAAAATACACATTTTTTTTGGACATGATCATCTGCGGGCGCTCTCTTAATCCGTTCCTGCGCAATGATCATATATCTTTATCTAGGTAACCGTTAATCATAAAAGATATCTTGTGCCACTTATTTATTTATTCGCTTTTGGCACCTTGTGCATATTTTACTCATTGTGTATGTACGCTTTTATGTAGATATAAATGTCTTTTCGTAATTGTATTTATGTTTTAACTATTTTTAGAAAACATTGTATGATTGAAAATATCTCTTATGATTAGACATTTGGACTGGTTTACTCAAATTTTGAAAATCAACATAGATTGTTCTAAATGAAATTATAAAGCCTTGATTGTTATTTGTTTTTCGTGATTACCCACATGTCACTGAACACATTTAAGGCGATTTCAGACGATTTATGTGCATGATTAGCCTCCGGCATCAATTGCAACACGCCGAATAAACGGTTGGTCCCTGCGTTTAAAGGGTACCAAGAAGTGCGAGAGACAGGAGTGGTCTTCGCGGAGTAAGAAGTGCGAGCGACAGCAGTGATCTATGGTCGAGTTTGACGTGACATGTGCGAAATATTGGCTTTAATTGCCATGAGACTATACCATCTACACATAACATAGTAGTTCCAAGGTACGGACATTTGAGTAATCGCACTTGACACAATCGGAATATGATTTGTATAGATGTTATTAAGGGGGCATAAGGTACGAGTGGTGCATAACGTCCGCTTCGGGTTGGCCACAGTACACATAGCCCAAATGAAGCAGAAAATATGCCAATATAAAAGGCGGAAGGGGAGGGATGGCGGAAATTTTAAAGTTGAAATATTCCTTCTAAGATTATAAGATAACACTGAGAACTGAAATGTGTTGTAGCAGCAGCATCCAATGTACTNTTTAAGGCTAAAGGTATAGACAATTGATAATTAATAATGACTGAAAGTATATTTGGAGTTTCTCAAATGGGAAATTATGTGGACTCTGCACAATCATTATTGATTTAACCAGTACATGTTATAAATGTCAAACCAATTATGATGGTCGCTGCATTTATGTTGATGGTTAGCGTTTAAACCAACTATTTATAATATGTAATTTATACGCGGAAACTATCACTGGAGACAGACATAATTATTTTAGTTCTATTTAAACATACGTAGTTTCTTCCAATCATCTAAGTATGATTGGTGATTCGATGTTTGTGTCTGATTCGAAATAAGACAAATAATTTAGTAATACTGATATAGTTTATGTTGGTTGTAACGGTTTTAAACATTTAATTGAGAAATACATTTTTTTTTACATTTAAAACTTTATTAACAAACAATACTTGAAATTAAAATCAGTCAATGGTGAGATGATAAGTTTTAGACTAGATAGGATTTATGTAGAAAGTGTATTTGTAAATGCGGGCTTTGACTCTTCAATTTCTCCTTTCACATTCTCTGACCATGACTTGATAAGTCTTACAACGCAATTTACTTAGATCAATCCTAGTTAAAAGAAACTGAAGAGTTTATATTTGCTTTTAAATTAAACATTAAAAAAATACGCAAAATATAGTGTGCATATTGGATGCTTTAAAGGAAAAAATGTGAAAACTTTATTTAATACAGAATGTCAACAGATTGGATAGTTCATTAAACAACACCAATCATGCGCAGGTACAGAAATTAGATATTAAACATAATTAATATAAATTGCACGCTAATGTGTTAAATGGGCTTATATTAGAGTTAAAACAAATTAAAAGATTATTCAATACATTATAGAATCGGAACATGTTAATAATAAAATAATACTTCATATTATTTATAATACTGTTGTTAAAAAAAGTAATAAAGACATTTTAGAAAAGTTTAAATACTTTTATGAAATATATCCTGTTGATGTATCCTTAAATGAAAAGTTTTAATATACTTTACCTAGAAAACTGCTTGACCGAGTCTTCAATGCCTTTCCTGTATAGTTTCCGACACGCTTTTCGTGTTCATGACAACTTTATACATTGGATTAAAGTTTTATAGGATGATATAAGGTCATCAGTGATTTTAAATGGACACAATTTTGAAGCATTTGCATTGAACCGATTAGGGCTGTTCTGTGTCATCTCTCCTATATGTGTTCAGTTTCGAACTCTTCGTTATAGAGAATACTATGTTAGTGTGATTGTGAACTTAAATTTATCCGTCGAGTGAAGAAAGGTTTACATGGCGAGGCTTGCCGAGCCTTGTAAGCCTTTCTGAGACGAGTGGGATAAATTAAAGTTCACAATCACACTAACATAGTATTCTATTTATCCTACAGTATTCCACGCAAAAGAAGAGTAACGAGACAAAATATCGCTATACGCCTCGATTCAAATTTAATCAGCGTTCCAAATTTTACACACTCAAGAAGAACACAGACGGTTTTGTTCAAACAACAATTCTTGTTTCACCACTGTAAAATACCAAAAACAAAAACGGCTGCCATTTTCATTTTGAAATTTACTAAATGTGTAGACACCTTCGTGGAGCATGATTCAGCATTTATCCCCGCCGATATTGTTAATTTCAGTCTATAAACAACTCTTCTTTTAACACTCGTTTTATTCACTGACATAAAAAAGTAAAACAGCTACTGGTTCTTGTTCTTCTCACCGAAGTTGTGTACAAATCATGTTTGTTTTCGTAAAGTTTAATTTGCTTCCATGACGAGTTAAAATTCTGGACACATTTCTTCATCGCAATCCATCTTTTCCATTTTAAAGCAATTAATGTAAGCAGGTAATTCTTTGTGGATAGACATTCTTTGATCGACTGACAAAGGAACGAACTTATTCATCAAAGAAAATACCCTTTACATTCAACATCGATTTCCTTTGAAAAGTTAAAGAACTATTCACTGACACTTTTCTTAAATTTAATCAATCAATTGTTCAACAAAACATTGCGTTATTCGAGTACATTCGACATTTTAACGAAATCGAAAATGCAGTCTCACCAGTTTCATTCAAGTTGTATATCCCAACACGTAATTCACATTCATAATATTATAATAATCCATCGTAAACACACATACATAAACGACTGCGTACCCAATGACCTGAATGACGCAATCAAGTGATTTCGTCAGCTGTGTCGTAAAATATGGTCTTTCGAATTCAAACAGTGACGCAATCAGGAGAGCACTTTAGCCTCGCGGTTAGAGTGTCTGGCTTCCACGCGAGTTCAATCCCCCGTTGGATCCATATTTTTTCTTAAGCAAAACGAATTTAAATGAAACGCTGCATTGGATTGATAACTTACGGCTTTCATTTATAAACGGTATATTTATTTCAAAAAGTAAACATCCATTTCATGTATAAATCCAAATTTAAGAACAAATGAACGAGGAGTGAAAGGCAAAAAAGTAGTCCATGTAGGTGTGGGATAATGGGTTGTGGGATAAACCTTATATTTTCTTTATGGGTCGTATTGTGTTCTATAAAATCATTTAGCGGAAGGATAAAAGGTTATCCAAGATGATCCAAAAATTAATGGTATTCAAACTGAAGGAAGAAAAATCACGTGAACATGTCCCTCTATGCGGACGACAATAAAACTTGCCTATCATATACAATTTAATCGCCTTCTTCTTAAAACAGCTTTCAGATTTTGATAAGGTTTCTCATAATTAATTATACAAAAAGCTGTGGAATGTTTCTGGGTCAATTAAAATGAAAATGAAGTTCTGATCATCTATTTGGAATTTCTTGGGTGAAAAATTGAACATTTCTTGGATACACATTTTGCCATAATTTTACTGATGACGATCTGTATAACGATTTATTTGTACAATGTTAATAGATTTGATACAAACGAAATGATATAGCGTAGGAACGCGGCGAGAGTACATGCGAATGCAGATATACTAACTGATTTACAATCAAATGTACAGTTATTGAGGAGGAACCGAGTACCACTAAGCCTGTAGGTATTGGCGAAACAGTTTAACTCGTTATTAAAGGTCAAGAGGCCAATCTCAAATTGACGCCATTTCCGTTCAGTTAAAGCACGCGAGATCGAGAGCGCAAACGAAATCGCTGACATAGAATACTATGATATATAAGGCGCTTCAGGTCGTAAATATTATGGGTCAATAGCACGGCGTTGAACTGTGCATGATGTGGTTTTGTTTATGTGGTTTTGTTTTAATTGTGTTGTTTTACATATAGAATTCGAGTGTTGTTTCCGTCTATTGTTGAATAAAAAAAATATTGTGTTACTTGTTGTGATATGCCGGTTAAAAATATAGTGTCTATCTAAATAAACACAAACTATTAAAATGAACGTAAAAATGGTTGCGACAAAAGTGTATCAAATGAATGACAAATTTGTTAATAGTCTTTATATTTGAACTAAATAGCTTTCCACATGTATACAACAGCGTGTAACTACAAAACGGTCTTTCATCGGAATAGTGTCATGCGTAAATCTAAAAGCAATAAAGTTCATTATAGAGTTCTTTATATATGAATCAAAAACGAATTATAGAATTACAAAATCAAATTCAGTTGCCATTTCTATTAGCAATTGTAGTTAATCAAAATGACATTCATGTGGTTTTGTACATAACATATGAAAATCTCTACCCCGACCAAATCACAATGTTTTAACTTTGTTAGGAGCTGACCAAAGGCTGAAATTGAATGACATGAATCCTCATCTTCATATGCAATTACGAATGCTTATTAAACATCATTTAATAAAGAATGACGAGAATACTAATACTGTCACTATGGTGGATAATATTAAGAGGACAAAAAAGAAAATTGAAAGCACGTATTGTAGTAACTAAGCACCCGTGTCAACTCGTTATGTTGCGGTATTGATCACTTTCAGTGTTAACTCTTGTTTGAGTCACATACCAGTAATAAGAGAGATCATTTTCGCTTAGTCGCTTTGAGAATGTAGTTAAATTGTCCGCAAACTTTGAACAATTTGCCACAGAAGTCGAATCATATGCAAAACAGCCGCATTTCCTTGAAGTAGCATTTGTAACGACATTTTGTATGTCTTCCACGCACATTCCATCTTCTGCTCAAGTTCCAAAAAGTGCCCTAACATGTTCAAAGATGTATCAAATTAGTATAAGAAAATATCGATGAGATGAATTTTGTGTGTTTAATGAATTCAGTGAACATCGATAATTTCATCAAAGCTTCCGATTGTTGAGGCCCTTGGTGAAGTTGCCTGTAGGTAAGGTTCTGTAGATAGAAGAGAAAGGGTTTATTTTGCACACACACGCAGTCATTAAAGCCAAATAATGGTAGCTTAGCTCCAGATGAAGTGAACGTCCAAAAACGCCCTCGGTATATTTTGCACCGCAGAAATGCAGGAACGCACATCGCCGCTGATTTTTTAAATATAAAAAAAATATAGACCTTGTTTTTTTGAAAGATTGTTCGCATGACTTACTTGCTATCTGCGATGCCAATGACTCCGATGGACAAACGAATAACTTGTAAATGAGATTGGATTGTGTATCTTCTTCTATCTGTTGTTCTATCAACTCACAATATTTACATGCTTCATCATATTCTCCATTGCAGAAAAGGAAGGAAGCGTATCGTATGTGGTTACCAATCATATCAGACTCTATTTATTGAATAAACATTTGTCTAGCTTAATTGATACCTTCATGACTATATTCAAGTCCTTCTGCATTCTGTTCTTAATACGCCGAAGCACCAAAACAAGCAAGACCAGGGCCCGTATCCACAAAGCTCCTAAGGGAGATTTTTTGCCTAAGTTTAAATATTTTCCTCTTAAATTTCGCTATTTCCCCTTAGTTTTTAAGATATTCCTTAAGTATTATCCACAAAACAAATTGCCCTTATGTTTTGCCTTAAGTCGGCAGTTTCGCCTTAACTTTTAAGGAGACTCCGGAGGACCCTTAACTATTAAGGAAAAAACAAACGTAAGGTCCTTTTTAACGTATCATCCTGTTTTAAAGCAGAGAAGTTAGAAAATCATCACAATCGGTGGGTGTTTCTTAATTCCTTGGGCAAATATATTGCGGTTGATTTAAAAGGTAATTGTTTTTACCCGTTTATATTTGCTAGCGAGACAGGAAGTTTCAATGTTTACATCCGTATGTGAGAAAAATTAAGGAAATGATAACATTTATATCGAGGAAGTTTTCGCACGTTGGTGTGAAGTTGTTATTTGTTTTACAAATGTATACACTGATCTAAAAGGAGTTGATGTGAAGTGTATTTTTTTGTATAATTATGAAAGAATCATACTTTTTTGTTCGAGTCAGTAACGATGAAAATCAGGAAATGTTGAAATCGGTCTACGGTCATTTCGTAACATAGCCGTTTCGTACTTGTAGCCACGCATTGGCGTTTCGGAATATCCAGTCACCAAGACGATGCTGTACTCATTAACGGTTGAAAATCTTGCTGGGCTTAATCTATACTATATTGGGACGTACTCTGTTCCAGTATTTGTATGTAATTTGCCTTTCAAGATAATGAAAATCAATGCATAAATGGCAGGATATATTTAAAGGTAAGTTATTTTTCTACCATACGTCATAAAGCTATGCATACGGTACATTTATAGCACTTTGGTTATTCAGCTTGTAGCAAAATGGAAGTTTTAGAGTATCGTGAAAGAATGGACTTTGCACAGTTGACCAATGATGAACTTCATAAGAGATACTGTGTCAACCATCCCACTTTGGCATATATTATTGCCCAGCTGGATGCTGCCTAAGCACCCAAGCCTATAGAAGCCATAGCCTATCTACCGGCTACAAAGTTAAATAATAGACGATTAGTATTTTTTTTACTGCAGAAAAGAGACATGTACATAGAAACATTGCAAACATATTTATTTTTATTTAAAAACTGCACCAATTATGAATAAAACAAATGGATATTAAACAATGATTTATCTGCTTTACAAGCAATATATGTATAATTATTAATATATGTAACAAGCTTGTGTAGTTACTCCAAGCAGTCACTCGTGTAAGCTAGATCAAACTGTTGCAATAAAGTTCATTAAAATAACGAATGAAGATACAGATATTGATCGGATATTTTACAATTTAAGTTGTCGCTCATAGAATTTGATCCACATTTCCAGTTTCCTCTTCTTTAGGGCTCTCATTTTAATGTCATTACACCAACAACAGTGTGCTTGATTTGGGCTGAAAAAAAGTATACTGTCTTCATTCAATGCTTTTACATTTCGAATTAAAGTTGTCATTTGTTTATACATTGGAATTGTCTAATGAGTTACAGTATTTTGTGTCTTGCATTTAATGACAGCAATGTGAACTGTAAACCGTATAATGGTATTGTGTCATGACTAATAGACAAAATCATTTAATAAATTGTGATCATTAATTATCACATGGAAAAACAATTCGGTCACAACTGTAAAAATAATACCCCTGCACTGTTCTTTCAGTTGTTNATGTTTGTTATTATTTGTATTGCAAAATAATGTTTAAGGTTCAGGTGAAATTGTAAAGCCACTAGAACACGACATTTTATAAATAGTATTATTAATTATAGGATACAGATAAGAGCTTTGCCGTTTGATGCTCTTGAGTTTTCTGTGAATCGAATATTATAATTATATTGAAACGAGAAACAAGAAAGTCTCGTGTTCGTATCTTCATATCCGGTGTGGTTAAGTAATGAAATAACCGCAAAGTTATACCAGTAACACTAAAACCATGAAAGAAGTGAACATAGCTTACCTAGTTTTTGGTTCTCTTGACAACGGTCTCGCTTGTGCTCTCAATCTCGCTCTGTGTGCCTTTTATCCGCCGCAACAGTGTTATAAGATAGTTAAAGGGGATAACTTTCCTTCTATTCTGACAGCCCGGGTTTCACATAACCAATAAAGTTTAACATATTTCGCTTTGCCATAATTGGGCAGCAAAAGAACACACACGAAATCAATCCAAATTTCCAACATAGACACACAATTAATAATCCAACTACATACCTAAACTATTATTGATGTTCAGTATGGATACATTACTAAGTTTATAATTAATAATGGTCGAGATAAGATGTATGAATGGGAAATGGGTAATTTTATCTTTTGGGATATTGAACTATAACATAAGCGTAGCATTTGTTTTCCAAATACTTATTCACTTACTAACTGGAAAAGACACATCATATTTTGTATTAAGCACAGAGAACACTTCCATGATTTCGATAAAGCGTAAATTGTTTTAAGTGGCGTAAGTGACAATTTGCTCAAAATGACTTGCAATCTTTTATACTTTTAATCAATAATGCTCAACATTCAGAAATCATTTTTCACGAGCAAACATTTACATACCCTTAAGTTAGTTTAGGTTAAACCTATTTATTTTAGAACGATTGCATTGAAAGCCTAAGGCTTATTTGAAACGCTCTCGAGTCCGTTTCCTGGGACTAGAAGCAGTACTTGGTGTCTTTGGGGGAAATTTAAAGAACGCTCCCACTGTACGGATTGAACGCGGACCTTCCGATCGCTAGGCGGACACCATATCCACTACGCCACGAACCTTTTAGTTTATTTAAGTATGTGTTACATACATACTAATACATACTTTGTTTCATACATACACTCTAATTTTCATAAAACAGCGTAGCTGTTGTTCATTTATTAATTATTAACATGAATGTATATGCTTGATCAATTGACTTTCATTTACGATCTAATTTTACACATGTCTAGTCACACTTTAAATTTAGAACAAATTAAATAGCTACGCAGATAGATGATAGCTAACTGAAATCACCACGAGCCTATCCTGTGATACTTAAACTTTATCCATACCTTGGCTGTTATCTGTTTCTTGATAAATATACGTTTAATCAAAAGACGGCTCGATTAACTACATTCAGAGGTCGGTCATTTTATGATTTTAGAGGTATTTGTCCTTTCATTTAAAAGTACCATGCGTAGATGCAATGATATAATATTTGCAATGAATGGTTATGAGCCTGCATCGAACGTTCAGATACATTCTATCATATTACAATAACGTTAGCAGTGGAAATAGCAGATACTTTATATCTAACTATCGAAGTGCACATTGGCCCATGCACATTCGATAACAGTCTGCGCCTGCTTAATAATGTGTGAAATATCTGCTTCTCATGTATAAACAAATTGAACTTTCAGTCGCGTCATCAGGAACAAACTCGTAACATAGCAAGTGTCTTCTTAGTTAGGGCAAGGTATATATAGCCAAACAGTCAGAAACAAAACAAATGTTGCACTACTAGACACGACACACAAAAACACACTACAAAAAAACACAAACGAATATATACGGGATCAACGATTTGGAACGGTCAATGCAAAGCAGTGGGGTTGTGAAGCGGTTTTTAAGAACTCCAAGCCTCATTCTTGGCCAATAGTTCTTCCTATAACATTTAAGCGTGAATTATAGTTGAATTCATAGCATCAACCTTCAAATTAAATTAAAAACCAATGCAATTAATTGTCATGTTATTACCTTTTAAAACGTCGCCATGGAACGATGAAAAGAAGAACGAATCGATTAAACTGATTTAGGTAGGATAAAATACAACTAAACCAAGTATCAACTATTTCTCGTCTTGTCCTCAATATGTTCCTAGGCTAACCGAAACTCGATGATAACACTAATTATATGCATGCATCATTAAATTTAGCACAGGTCATTTAAATCAAACGATGTTGATGTAAAGTATGTGTGCACTTAAACCGCTATTCATGTGCATAAGTGTACGTTGTACACTCAATACAAGCTAGAAATCTTGATAGCTAACTGTGCGTATGTTAATAGTTTGGTAAACGTCACGTTTTATTAAATTTCGTTAATCATATCTCGAGTTTAGCGTCAACATTTGATCAGATATGGTGTTAATAACGTTCTTTTTATCATACCTCTCTCTTTCCCATTTTCAAAGAAATAATGAAACAAAAAATCGCTAGGACGCTGCATTTAAGCGGGAATTAAAAGGATCTTTGACGTTTTACTTGTTGCTAGTGACGTCATGAGCACTTGCGCTTAATATTTGTAAAATATATTTTTCGCTGGTTTTGTTTGCTTCGTGTCTAAAATATATTACACCTTGGTATCAAATTGTTTGTTTTCTTGAATCTTATTTTACTAAAAATGAGGACTTTTTAGTTCATTCCAAGTAAAATGACTTACGTCCAAACATCGACTGATTTAACAACTTCCTGCTAAACATGACGTCATCAGCCTTTACACATTCATTTTTAATATTTGGAAAATACGTTTTTTTGCTGTTTGTGTTGCTTTATGTGGATTAAATGTAATACATCTTGGTATGAAATTGTTTGTTTTGATGAATCTGATGAATCTGATTTATTTTTACAATACAATATCACTTATTTGTTAAGTCTTAGTAATATGGCACATCGACTGATACAAGAACTTCCTGTTGAGCGTAATATAAAAATATATCATGCAGCGTTATATCAGGCCGATATCAATGTATCGGTATGATAAATACTTTTATCGAAACAACAGTTAATACAATAATAATTTATTTTCTTTCATAGGCTTATGCATATTTCATTAACCTATTCAAATCCTTACTGTTAATATACAATCCAAAGCTTAACGTACACATAAATTGCATGATTCCTTTATTTAATTAATAAACACAAAGGGAAAACATGGCATTACAATGTACACAAGAACAGCAAATACATAGGGTATTTTAAAAAATGCACTTACAATAACAATTAGTAATATTCAAGATAACTTTCATAAAGGAAACAAGCAAATTCCTTGAATTGATAAACCCCGCCGAATAAAGAACAGGGAAATAACTATTAAGTTAGAAAGTGCAGGGTTATTGTCATACATATCAGTTAGAAAAATAAAATTACATTGCATCGCAATTCTCCTTACTGATATCTATACACCAATTTTGTTCAGTAGAAATCTTAGGGTTTTGGTTTTTGTTCATGGCAATAATGTTTATACAACCACGCAGTTTCATGTTGAAGTCTTAAATAGTTTTTGAGATAAAGTTTTATTCCAGACGGACGGACTGACGAACAACGCCAAAACTATATCTCTCCGTCTTTGGGAGGCAGGGGGATAACAAGAAGAATACAATTATTATTGATGTAACACTCAACATAAAAAACATAATGGAAACACACTTTAACATCATACAAAATAATGTTACATCAATATATTTATAACACCACGTCCGTGCATTGGTCCGTAAAAGTAATGTAAGTCCGGTTGTTCGTCAAGGTCGTCGTGAACATCCGGGTTCGATTCCCCCCACATCCGTCTCATGTTGTGCAACACAGCGCACGCAAACACTTTCCTTGTGACCTTTGCAGGCTTCATTCTAATCTGAAAATTGCCATAATTTATTTTGATAATTAATAATAATATTTAATGAAAACAAAATCCTTACTGCAACATTCACATAATATTTTGGTCATCATTTTCATATTGGCAATGTTGGCAGTAATGAATTAAGTTTGCATTCTTGACAATTAAATAAAGCATATTAATCCAAACATGGAGGTTTATTATGAAATGAAATACGAATTATTAAGTATTAATGTTCATAAACGTTATTTTTAAATCATCCTGACTACACTATTTATGAATCTTGGTCAAGTTTTTACTGCTTTTGTATTAAAAACAGACGTAATTTATTCAATTATAACATTATAATTTTAATTTATTATTATTAAATCAAATATTAAATTTACCTCCACATGCAATATATCGAAGGGGCTCTTCCATACACCAAAACAACTCTCAACAATGTTTCTTGTGCTAATGTGTTCCTGGTTATACCGCTCCTCAGCTTTATTTCTTTTGATAATGGTAACAATAATGATAGTTATAGTTATGCTTCTAATAACAATTCATTTTTTTTCATTTAACATCTTATGTTTTTATCAGCATTTGTAATGTTTTGGACCATTTTACCGCTGAAATGAATCGGATTATTTGGAATATATTAATTAATTTATTCATTCTAAAACGGATACTTGTTAACTATGTCAAGCCCACTGCTTTGGCAGTATATTAAGTCAGTCTTTGTAGTTTGTTTGACCTGTACATGAATATCCGATTGCTGCAAGTTCATATGACATGTGTACCCATGGAGATCGTGTTGACATGGAATATGCATAAAGTGAATTGGGGTGAGTTTTGGTTTTTTCAGCATTCATATTTTTTTCATCAGGCCATGGTTTTATCTCTACAGACCAGGAAGTTAACAGTGTAATGTGTACTCAATGGCTGTTTTACAGATTATCCTCTTACTAAATTGAAATGTTAGCTTTCTGAATATTCTTTTCCAATTTCCAATAGTATGATGGTTTGTATTTACATGTAAAACAGTAAATAGACCTTGTCAGCAAAGGACCTTCCTGTATTTGTTGTTAATGTTGATTTAATAATCAATTTTTATTTTCGAACAAAAAAAAACAACCCAAACATATTTAATGATGAAGATAACAACAATAAATATTGAAAAATAATCTGTCAATCAGCCGATGACTACTGTTTAATTTGTACTCTGTCCTTTGACTTAATTACTGCCACACACCCGTTATCCAGTATCACGGGCAGGGTCACTGGTCAGGGTCACTGTTCTTTCAATATTTGGGACCATCGAATGGAAATGGAGGTCGAAACTCCTAGAAACTATACAATTTAGAATAATACTTCAAAATAAAGTATTCTGATTTCTAAGACGTACAGGAAAATGTGTTCATTATTTTCCTTTTACAAAAAAAGAATATCGGCTAGCATAAAATATCTCGATATTTTTCTTCGAAATAAAAAAAAATAGAAAAAAATAGAACAAAAACAAATTCTTATGAAATAAATTCAATCAGACTATAGTAAGCTAGGAAGAGGAAATGCCAAATAGAATGGTTCTTTTACTCAAATTGTTTGGGGATCTGTATAATGTATTTAGAACTTAATAGAAGGCAGAACAAAATTAAATAAAAAACAATCTGTCTAAAAAGGCTCGGTCAAGTTGTTTCTGATGTTGCACTATTAAAAAAAAAGAATCTTAACGCAACCTAACGTTCAAGACGAGAATTTATGAAAGGATAATTAAGAGTTTAAACTTTGAATAGATAAAATTTATAAGTCGAGCATCCAGAGCTGTAAAAAGAAAATTATAATATAAAATTTCTCAATTGTATTTATTTAGTATTTGTTACCATTTTTAGTTTTTAACATGTAATATAGGTATTTTCATACAGTTTCAACTCTCAGAACAAGTTATAACTATTCCTTGTTTACATATATTGTATAAAAATGCATCATGTAACAAAGTTCTATACACGTCTAGTCTACTGTTTCAGCACAATTGTCACAGCACTGTTTAATGTACACCCACTCAACAAGGACTTCGGCTGGCTACTAAAATGTGTCAAGCTCAAAGTTCCCCCTTGGCTGTGCGTGACGGGTAGGTCTAGTGTCTGTACTCCTTTTGGTCCCGTGGGGACGTTACTATGGGATACACTCGCACTAGCTTTAATTTGTTCATAATCATGAATGGATTGTAAAGCATTTTTTATCACCAGTGATGCAGCGATAAGTTCATCGTCAGACATTTCGGTATCTTAGCTTGTTTCTGTAGCTGATTTGACGGGTTTGTGTATCATATCCGATAGTTCCTCTTGCCTGGCCAAGCTTAGAGTACGGTAGTGATTTAGACTAGCTAGGTTTATATGTCCAGACAGTTGTGCCACCTCTGTTGGTGGGACACCTTTATCTAACAAAAAAGTTATAAATGTCTTCCTTGGGGTGTGTGTGCTTGTCAGTAAATCCAGCCTTCTCACTTAGGTCTTTGGCAATCGAACCAAGTTTGTTTTTTCCCATTGTTGTCGGCAGGAACCAATTAGAATCTTCGGTTATGTCACAGTATCTACTTAGGGTCAGGTAGAACCTGCTGTTGGGATTTAATGATTGAGCCGGGCGCTTCCTCTTGTAGAGTAGATACATATGTATTGGACAGTTCGGGTCATCTGAAATTATTTGGAAAATAATGTATGCATTAAACAAGATTTTAATGCTAGTTAAATACAATTTTAAAAGAACTAAATAATGTCTAATATTTAATTAATTTGGTCATGGGCACATTTAACTTGATGAAATATAACTTTTCTGTCGAAAAATAACCACCATGCAAATAATGTCCGTGGAAATAATAATAATGACATCATCATTACTTAATTTCAAATTATGTGAAAAATGTTCAAGCGTTAAATAACACACCTTTTTGTTCAAATAGCTTTGGCTTGAAAGCTCCTAAAAGCATCTGTTATACAGTTCCTGGTCTTCGTTGCCCTCTCAGTAAACTCCATGTATTTTCGCCCGCTGTTGGTTTGCTTCAGCTCTATGTCACCCCACAACATTATTAAGCGTTCTTGGCGCCCACGGAGCCCTAGGTGCTGTGTATTATTCATCCACAATGTGGAAATCAGCGCATATGGCGTTTCTGCAAAAAGTGACATTTAAGAAACTAACTTTCTCTTTCGCAAATAATTACTTGTGAATAAGTTTATTTAATCAAGTAAAGTAACTGCGACCAGTTTTCAACTTAGTATCGAGCGCAATGTGCACACATTCATATCAATCAAAATTGTTGTTTCAAAGCGAACAGTAAAGTTTTAATCCTGATCAGATTAACAAGAAATTTCAACAACGCAGATGCTGATCTTTTATCTAATGACATGTAGTTCCAAGCTGGCCTTAAATCATCAGTGTTTTTTGTGTGTGACACAGCTCAATTTTATTTAGTATTTTTAGTCTTTGCTACATAAGTGTACAGTAGATCTACACACAGAAAGTTTATTAGTTGTTATGTGGTGGAGATACTCTTTTCAGAAGATTGTATTGTCTGACATAACTAAACTTGAACGTTTGAGCGTATCAGATAGATTATTAGAGATATCGTATATTGATCTATATATAGAATATACATTTATACTGTTTTGGTATACAGTCACGGTATAGCGGTCTCCCTTGTACGTATCTAAGTTACATGTAAACAATGTGGTGTCAAATGCAATTGCTTACCATTTCCAAGCAGTTTCTTGTCGTACAGGTCCTTGATATCTTCGCTTGTGAACGGATCGGACCGATTGCTTTTGTGTCCTTCTCCTTCAGATCTACAGACTTTGCCTTAAAAGTCTGTCTGGAATGGCGAAATTCCGTGGAGTCTGCCGGTTCTACACTATAGTTCCTATCCATAAGATATCTTCTAATGCTCGAATTAATACCACGTAGGGTCCCAAGTTTTAATTCCTTGTTATCTTTTACTTTCCTCACCGACAGGAAAAACCTGGCCATAAACATATCCAAGTCTTTTGGACTTGTGTCCTTCAGATCCCTCCTCTCCCCTTCCGCAGAAAGCCATGTTTTGAAGCGATTAATGTCCCTTTTTGTCTTTTTTACTGTGGACGCATTCTTCTTACTGTCAATAAACTGGTATGTGTCCTCTGCCGATGCAGATATACGTCTATCTAGGTCCATTAGTCTGTTGGCCAGTGATTCCAGGACACGGTCAGCCATTTTATCGGCGCACTGGCCAAATATTACGTAACGCGTTGGCTGTAACGTCACGTGCTTTAGCTCCGGGGCCGATTATCGATTATCAACATTTGACCCTGCACGGCCAAACGTGATAATCACCTTGCTTTGACCGATAATCACATGCATTCGAGTTAATGTTGTTTCTATATATTGTAACATAAGTATTAAAATCATTTTTACCTCGATAATTTTGCTCATTATACCAAAAACAGAACTGAATTTCTTTTATAAACTAGTTGTAACAAATTATGATATTTAAAAACACAACAACTGATCTTACTTGGATGCAAAATGGGTGTCATAAGGAATGGTCGACAGGGATAGCCACTGTCTCCCAACAGCCAACCACGTCCAGGATCTGCATGTAAGATAGATATATATAGCAAATCACACATATAACAACACATACATGTTTATTAAATAATTTATTTGATTATAAATGATATAATGTAGTATTACTGTAAGGTATAATGTATTTCAGGATTAAGTGCATCACATTCTATTTTTACTTTATTATAAAATACTAGGAGTCTATGGAAGTCACAACATGAAAATACCAGTAAAACTCTACCTGTAAAATAAATAAATAATTGTCAACAGTATATAAGTTAATACAATTTGTATACATGTACCTTGATGATTGGCTTCTAAATATATGGCAATGTTGGACATCCTGAATACGTGGGCGTCGTGGCAGCTTCCTGGCTAGCAGGCATTCATGCTTGTAAAATCCCTTTAGAAAATGGATAAAAAAAATGAGCAAAATACGTTTAATCAGTGTATAATAATTAATTAACATTGAATTAGGAATCTATGGGTCGTTGTTTTGTATCTTGATGCTTTGGAATTTAATGCGAATTTTAATTTAAGCTGAAGTTATATAAGTTAATTTAAGCTGATATTAGTAGATTGAGTAAAAAAATGTTTTTTGATTTATTGTGTTGACAAATAACACAATACATACTATTTTAATAATTTATAATAATAACATGTATAATGTATTGGATGTTTAATCTATAAATATGCAAATTATGCTTTTTGAACATTGTTAAATTTGATGGATGTCCTACTATTACTGCTTCATTCACAATATATATTTATTTCTTTCTCTTGGGAAATTCTACATTTATGTCTTGTTCAAAGACACACAAGGTTATTATTTTATTTGTCTATGAAGTTCTTTTCTCCTACTTTAAATTTAAAAAATGTCATACTTCAAATGAATTATAATTGAATTCTTTGGTAGAAATTTTGCATTATAAACATCTTGCATACATCTACCTACAATGATACTAAACTATAAAACAATTAACTTACAGCAGCTTCCAATATTTAAACATGTTACATACATGTCTGCAATAGGTACCCCGTATTGAACCTCAATGTCCAAAAGTACCATTTACACGAACTATGTGTACATGTATATGCATTCAGAGAAAACTGAGTGGATTAAGCCAGTTTCACATGTTCAGTAGCAGATACGGTCGCATTTTTATATGAAAGGAAACGGAATTTAAAAAAACGTGGATGTGCACATAAACAACAATCAGTTATGTTTGAAGTTAATAACGTATCGTTTGATATTGACAAATGATGCGATAACTTCGTTTTATGACGTATTGTTAAATATTAAAGATGAAATACTTGCATTTTGAACATCATTAAAATAATGAAATATGAACTACGTGTTTTGGATAAGATTTCACAGAGTTAAACATAAGTGCAGTTTTTCCCGGAGAACAATAATATAAATAGGCTAACCGTTTCTGTCACAAGTTGCCTGTTCGTTGATGAAATGAAAATGTTTTCGGTTGACGTACGCTGCTTCGTCGGGCCGCCCGAGTGATAGAAGACGGATGTGGGTTCCGTCTATACAACCAATCAAGGACGGAAATCCCCGAACCCGGAAGAAGTCATTGTCGGCTTGATAGAGGTTTCTCAGGCATAATGGAGGTTACAAGACACGTATTAGGTCTCCATGCAGATATTAAATGCCCATGTAGAATTATTGTTAAATGCCAAATTTCGTAAGGCAAAAGAGAGGTTCTCAAGCAGAAGGACGATTCTGCGGCAAGAGGGCGGGAAGTTGCATGACATGAGTGATAATTCGAAATATCGGTCTAAATCAGGAGTAACAAAAGCGGAGGGCGGAGGGGGGGGGGCTATACTGGAATCACTGTAAAAAAACGTTTAAAACGTTGTGTCTGACCTGCTGTTTGAGTTACGAAACATAATACATAATCTTTGTACTGCGTTTTTGTAAACATAAACCAGGCAAAACATATTCGCAAATTATACAAGATATTTGTCGATGGTTTCATGTTCACAAGCAATATTTTGAATGTCTTAACACATAAACATCAAACAACTCGAAACATAATAACAATAATAAAACTGTTCCCTTTTTAGAAATGTTTAGCGTTAATCAAAACAAACGGGTTTAAAACATAGTTTTGATAACTGAAATATGTAACAAAACGTAAAGATTATCGATTTTTTACGAATGTAATGAACTTTCTAAACCGTTCAATGCATTTTCGAAAAACAAATTTGTACAATTTATGTAGAGCTGTTAAAATTTGACAAACAGTTGCCTGCAAATGACAGGAAAAAGTGCCTTCACCTAATATCTTCGAAGTGCCGCAGTTACTACATTTGCAATATTTATAAGGAACACGCTTTGCCACTCTTTTTATTGAATTTTAATGCATATTTCTTTTTTATTTCAATATTTCCAACTCAGGAATATGTTATTGTTGTTATTGCTGTATTTTAAATACTAAAATATGTAAGCATATTTATTTATGCACAACCTTACATTAAAATAACTGAATCAATGCTTAACTGATACTTACCATACACTCGTAAGACTTGTGGTGTTTTGCTGAGTTATTAATAATCAAAGTGAATCGCATTTTGGAGAAAATGTACTCAGCCTGTTTGATATGCTGGCACGAAAAACTCTATTCTTATCATCTTTGTCAACTGAAATGCTTTCAGATGTACTGTTTCAAAACTGAACATTAATAACTTCTCTGTTTTATTTGTGGAAAATCGCCATTGATAATCAAAATAATCGTACGTACAAATGTTGTTCGTTTGGGGGGTCCCTGTGGAACAATAACGACGCCATATTTCTTGGCCTTTTTCCGCGACTTCTCTGAAGACCAGTGACCGGGGCGAGGCCTTTCGAAAAAGAACTTACATTGATAAGGAATATTTTTACAATAGCACGCGTAAACAGTGTCTATATTCCATATACTTTCTGAAGGGCCGTGTCTTGTTTATAAGCTTAAGTAATACTGGAAGTTGTTTTTGGATAATTAACATAATTTTATGTGGATTCATGTCATCAGTTTGAGTCCAATCCCTCTGAAAAATAACGATATCAACAGGATCCCGAGTAGGATCTTTTTTTTTTAAATGTTCCGCTTGTTTTAATGGTTCAATCATTCTTAAAACACAGTACTGCGGAGCACAAACGTTTGTGCTTAATTTAAGCACAACTTGGTGATCATGCTGAAGAGGTGGATTTTCTGAATCAAGAAACAAACAAAACGTATCAAAACGCAATAATCTGTCTTGGTCATAAAGCATATCCATTGTTGCTGTGCCCTCAATTTGACTTCATAAGATATAAGTTCGTCTGTTGATCCCAACTGCTTTGTGCATAAGTGTCTGTTCACGTTCCTAAGAGAACATTATTTTCTTTCGAAACTGTATAAAGTTTTCATTTAATGCAAAGTGATTAAGAACACGTGACAGTCTCTCTGAGAACTCTGTATCATCGGTCGCATAACCTGCCACATCATGGGCGATTTTACAAGCATTTCTCTCTTTCCTTGTTGTATGTTTATGTTTGCTGTGCCTACTTTGATGCATCTTAAACATATTTACTATATCTCTTGCTCTCGTATTTAATTTATGATGTTTTAACTTGACATTTAACACATGGGTTTAACATATAATTTAAAATCCGTGTACGGTAACCCGTAGAGGACAGTCAGAGATTCGATTTGGTTCTTAAATAACAAAACCATACAAAAGTATAATTTCCAACTCCCTAAAGGAGTCAATAAATATTGCAGGAAAAACATGCACATAAATTGTTATAATATTAAACTAGTTTTGAGTGATCTTCCTCTATCTTGTACGCCCCACTAATTATTTAAGTATGAAAACAATATATATTCAACATGAAAAAAAAATCATAATCTCAATAGATCGGAAGTGTTCCACTTAAACCATGAAACTAGTGTAAAATAACTTACAGTGTAATTGACACTCTTGCCTACAACCCCGCTCGAACTCTCAGCCTCTCCCTCACTGTGACTGATGTCTGTTGCCACAATGTTTTGTAAATAGCTAGTGAAAGAGAGAGAGAATTTCAATAGCTTTCTTAAAGTACAGCTTTAACATAACCAGTATAAGATTTAAAAATTGCGCTTAATCGAACAACCAAAGAACCAAAACGAAATAAACCCCAATTGACAATAATACACATACAACTATTACATACCTGAACTATTATTCATATTGCCTATTAAGGATTCATTAATAACTACAAGACCTTTATCTAACTTAATTTTTAGCACTTCCACCAAAACATGCTCGTATGACTATTCCAATTGTCTTGAAAACAAATATGTTCTGTATAGAGGATTGATCATAGCTGCGAGAACACGCGCTTTTTTCCGACAATCCAAATACATTGTAGGCTAATCGTGCGCCATACATACATAAATATTTAACAACGGTTAAGCCTGCATTTTGAATCAATCAGCAGATCTACCATTCAATTCTACATAACTTTTAAATTTGAGTGGTAATGCAACTCGTTCGATGTATTGATTTAGTCTGATAATATGGTTTACCAGCACTTAAATCACTGTGCGCGCAATATGTTATGGTTACGGACCAAGTATACATGGACAAGATGTTTCTTAAGATCAGGAATTTACATCTCAACTACCCTACGTCTACCGTCTGGCTTGAAGCTGACATGAATCTCCCGGACATCAACTGGGACAGTTCTACCATAGATGGTAACTCAAACCCAGTCGGCACTAACCCGCTGTTGATCGACACCATCTTTAATACAGGCTCTGAGCCAATTGTAACATTCCCGACAAGAAACCACAACACGCTTGACCTTTTTTATTACAAACGGGCCATCTCTCATAGAAAAGTAAAACAACATATCTGGAAGTGATCATGACATCGTCCTGATCCAAACAATCAGCCACAAAATCCTCCTATGGAAACAAGTCAATATGGAAGGTCTCCAATAAATGGCCAACAGATTTCATCTGAATTCATTTAAAAAATCAGCGAGAAGACATATATCGACACGAGTTGGTCCAACTTAAAGGAATTCTGCATGACATCTATTGACAGCAATGTACCATAAACATGACATCACCAAGATACAGTCAACGTTGGGTAAATACAACTATTAGACGTCTCTGCAACCAGAACAAAACGTGCATACTGGTAAGCCTGCAAATCCAAACATTCCCAAGACAAAAAACACTACAATCAACTGCATAAAAGCTCAAAGCTACGAGTGCAAGCGAGCTTACAACTTATGTAAACAACTTGACAACTGACAATCATGGCAAGAAACTCTATTATTTAATAAAGAGCAAGCGCTGTGACAGCTCTGGTGTCTCTTCACTAAAGAGAGGATGCGTGGCACACAGTGACCCCCCCCAAAAAAAAGCCACTATACTTAACCAGTAGTTGAGTAGCGTGTTCATCAATGAGGACCACAGCTACCGCCCAACATTTACTGGTGACCCGTTCCAAACTATCCACAACTTCTCAGCTCACGCTTGTCTTTGCTGCTTCCCTACAGCAAGGCCGCGTCTCAGCTAAATGGGAGTTGTCACATGTGACCCAAGTCTTCAAAAAAAGGGGAAAGAAGCAACCCGGCTAATTTTCGCCCAATACTCCTGACATCCTTTTGCTGCAAGCTTATGCAACGTATTTATATGTTCTGCATATAGGAACACTAAAGGATCTACTATTTGGCTATATTGTGAATGCAATTTTAATTACCTGTTTCTGTAAATCTCGTGGGTTGACTATTCAGGCAGCCATAATTTATATGCGTGTGAACTTGTTAATTTCACTTAACATCATACAAACAAAAGACATAGCTGTTTAGAAAAAAATCAACCGTTTACTGCTTATTCCACTTTTGTTGTTGTTCTTGTTGGTACTGGGTCTAAACTTCAATTTCATTTTATGATATGTACGTGTGTGCACACAATTAAGCTTACATAACGTTGAGTGACCGTACCTTTACATCTTTGCTGCGTATCTATTTCAATATGCATAAATAAGTTCATTCTTTGTATGTTATTGTCACATTTCTGATCCAGTCGCAGCAATATCGTAGCATGGCATTGTGGTCAATTTTAATCTATTTGTGGCAGCGACTCAACAAAGCAAGAAACATGTTGTTTTTAGATATGTTAACATTTCTATATTTTCCTCGTTTAAAGTGGTATATCCATCTTTTTAAGCGCCTATAGTTTGTTTTACATTAATTTGTGTTCGAAATTCAATATGGCGATGTATTTTTGCATTATATCATTTTTGACCATTTTTATGGTCGATTGACGTCACGATTACCACCTTTTGGGCCGCTGCCCATTTATTTTGGGGCAAGCGACCAAGAATTGGTCTGGTCATTTAAAATTGATCAGTGGCAAAACTTTCTGGTCACTCGAATATAACAGGGCCCATAAATTGTGTTAAGGAGGTCAGTCAAGCTGTAACATTTAGGGCATTAACATCATTTTCCAAATATTCAGAAAATTCCACATTATACCTGTTATGAGTTTTTGACGTGTAACGAATAAAGCTACATGCAGTTCAAAACTGACTTGTTATTTTATAATTGAGACAATCCTGATCAAGGATGTGGAATGTGCTCAATCATTATTGATAGAAATATTACATGCTATAAACTTCAAACCCATTATGATTGTCGTTTGAGTTATGTTGATGTAGTGTTTGCTAACCAACAGATTATTATATGTAATTTATACGCGCAAAATATTCATTGAGAAAGAAATTTTAAATTGATTTCTGTTAAACAATACTTAGTTTCTTTCAATCATCTAAGTATGATTGGGAATCGTATGTTTGTGTTTGATTCACAATTTGACAAATAAACTGGTTATACCGATACTGTTCATGTTGGTTGTAATATGTGCAACCTTATTTAAAAAGAACTATACTTGGAATTCAGTCAATGGTGAAATGATAAGTTTAAGATAAGATAGGGTGTATTTAAGAAGTGTTTATGTTATTGTGTGCTTTGATTCTTCAATCACTCCATTGATAGGTGTTTCATTATTATTTCATATTAGAATATGACGATTTTATATATGCTTTTGGTTGATATTTTAAACGTTTAACAAACAATACCCCACATATATAAGACACGTACTGGGATGATTTAAAGGATAACATTAAAAACAAATGTATTTGCTATTATAAATACACAAATAACAATTCGTATAGTTCATAGATTTAAGATTTAGTTAAACAACACCAATCATGCACATTTACTACAAGGAGATATTTAACATAATTTATATAATTTACACACTAAAGGTTAGAGGGACATATATACGAAACACAATTAATATAATTAATAGTTAATTTAAATGATATAATAGTACGTCATACCATTTATAACAATATTGATAACAAATCAAATAGCGCAATGTTAGAAAACTTTAAATTGTTTTATTAAATATATCATGTTGATGTTTATTTAAAAAAATGTTTTAACATACTTTACCTAATGTGTCAGATGAAGACATGCAACTATTTTGAAATCCTTTGGTACTTGACTTGTTTATAGATGAAGTTAATCGCCTTCTTTAATACACATTTATCAGATTAGTAGGATTTTTTTTATAATTGATAATTAGAAAAGATTAAAAATATTTCTGGGGAAAAATGAATCAAAAATGATCATAAGTTTGGAATTTCGTAGGTAAAACATTGATCATATTCGGATACGAATTTAGTCATAATTTAAGTGATAACGGTCTGTTTCACGATTCATTTGTAAAATGTTAAACTAAACGATCAAGCGTAGGAGCTCGGAGTGAGTACAAACGAATATAGATAGACCGTTTGCTGACTGATCTACAATCAAATAGCTTGACAGTCGTTAAAGAGAAACCAAGTACGCCTAAGCCGGTAGGTCTCGGCGAAACTGTTGAACACGCTATTAAAGTTCAAACAACCAATCCTAAAGTGACGTCATTTTAGTTCGGTGAAACCACACAAGATCGAGAACGCGAACGAGACCGCGGACGTGAAAGAAATATCAACGATAAGGCGCTTCCGGTCGTAGAAAATGCGGGTCAATCGCACGGCGTTAAACTGTGCATGATGTCGGCGGTTGTTCACATGAAAGCGCTCGAAACGCGCAGGTCGAAATCGATACGTAAGTTGAAAAAGAAGCCTGTACCATCGTTAAAAGAGTAGGGCCGCAGCAGACGACCAGTAGAGGAGAAACCGGAATTTCAGAAGCCAGGATCATGTCGTTATCTCAGGTGTCACAAAGAACAGGAACTAACCATTGACGAAATATTCAAAAGTAAATTCGGCATGTTACTTAAAAAAAACTTTAGCAGTTAGCGATCAGACTTTCTAGAAAAAGTCTTACACAATGAATACAAAATACAACTTTCGAAACTATTCTTCTGGCGGAACATAATTCATATTGGCAATCGTTTGGGTGAAAATCAACAAGGCAGCAAAGTATTCGCAAAGAATACAATAATGTTTCCATGTGCACAAGCCATATGCTTTGTTTTCTTAGTATATAAACATCATAGAACGGGGAAATTGATTCAAAAATTAAACTGTGCGCTTTTAAGAAATGCTTTATGAAAAAAAAAAAGTTTTTATTAAATACATTTGAAATTTATATATATNTGTACATGGCGAATGCATTTAAGAAGATCAAATTGATAAAATTTATCTGAAACTGATAACATTTTAACAACTGTCTCCTGCAAATGACAGGAACATACGTCTTTCCTAAAATAGTCGAAGTCTTGCAGTTACTACAATATTTGTATGAACGTTATGTGACGTCATTTGCGCTTGCAAAGTAGACAGTGACATTACTTTTTGGTTGAATTATCATTCATAGTTTGTGTCTATTTATTTGTTTATAACTCAGGAATATTATATCGTTCTTTATGTTGCTGTTAAGTGTTTTACATGATACAATATGTAAACATTTTATTCATTTTTACCATATATTACATATCAATCACATGGCAAACTGATAACCTACCCGATATTTGATAGACTTGTCGTGTTTTGGTGAATGATAAATATTAATGATCAATTCTAATAAACTGAATCGCATTTCGGTGAGTTTGGATATTTTGATTGTTTTATTGTTATGTACTATTTGGCATTAATTAATTGTATCGGTTGTGTTTGCATGTCGTTTTGTTTTCATTATGTTATTTACATAAATAATGCGAATTTTGTTTCCGTATATTGTTAAACATTAACAACAAATTGCGTTGATTGTTGTGATATGCCCTTTTAATATATACTGTGTAGCTAAATAAGCACAAAATTGCTATACAAATGGACGTACAAATGGTTTTGACAAAAGTGATCCAAAAGAAAGACAAACGTGCCGATTGTGTAAAGATTTTTATTAATAACTGACCACTTTTATAGAAAAGCGTGTAAATACAAAATGGTCTTCCATCGGACTACTGTCTTGCAGAAATCAAACAGCAATAACGTTAACTATAACGTTCTTTATCAATGCATCAACAACGAATCATATCATTACTAAATCAAATTTATTAGCCATTTCTATTAGCTAGTGTTGTTATTTTAAATGACACTCATGTGGTTTTGTACATAACATAATCTTCACCCCCACCAAATCACAAGTTTTAACTCTGCAAGGAGATTACCAAAGGCTGAAATTGAATGACATGAATACTCATCTTCATATGCAATTACGAATGCTTATTAAACCTTTTTTAACAAAGAATGAAGAGAATAAAACTAATGTTACCATGGTGGAAAATATTAAGAGAACGAAAGTAAAAAAAGAAAGCACTTATTGTAGTAACTAAGCGTACGTGTTAGATCGTTACGTTGAGGTATTGATCACCTTCAGTGTTAACTAACGTTTCAGTCACATAACAATAACAAGAGAGAACATTTTTGCTTGGTCACGTCGAGATTGTTGTAAAATGTCCCTAAGTCGACTTACGATGATAAACTTGCCAAAGAAGTCGAATTATATGCAGGATGACCGCATTGTTTTGAGGTAGCATTTGTAATGACGTTGTGTAAGTCTTCCACGCCGATTCAAAATTCTGCTCCAGTTCCCAGCAGTGCCCTAACATGTTTAAAGAGGTATCCAAGTGGTATAAGAAAATATCGCCCTTAGATGAGCTTAATCTTGTGGATGTTATGAATTTAGGGAACATCGATAATTTCATCAAAGCTTCTGATTTGTTAGTTTCTTGCTGAAGTTCTTCATATGTAAGGCACTGTAGATAGTAAAAATAGGGTTCTATTCTGGTTACAGACCAGATGAATTGTAGGTACCGTAGCGCCCTCGATACATTTCGCACCGAAGGAATTAAGGAACACACATCGCCTCTGCCTGTGTAAATATAAAAAATACAGACCATCTTTGTTTGAAAGACTGTTCACATGACTGATTTGGTATTTGCAATGCTGATGGAGAAACGAAAAACTGGTAAATGAGATCTGATTTGTTGTCTTCGTCTATCTGTTGTTCTATCAAGTAAAAATATTTACAAGCTTCATCATATTCTCCATTGCAGAACAAAAAGGAAGCGTATCGCATGTAGTTTTCAATCATATCAGACTTTAGAGATTGTGTATACAATGTTCTAGCTTTATTGATGACATCTTCATAATATTCATGTCCTTCTTCTTTCTCTTCTAAAATCGCCGAAGCAAACAAACTAGCCATAATTGACATGGCGCTATGCAATGCATAGGCATATTTTCTGTATTTTCTCGACGGGGCGCGATAAAACGTTTCTAAGCGTGTACATTCGCGTACAAACAAAGCTTTCCTATCATCGACGGGTTTGTCTAAAACTCCATCTCCATAAAAATGATGCGGACTTCGCCAAACAATATTAACTACATAATTAAATAGTGCCGTGCCAATCTTGCAATATCTGCTGGTGTCATGTTGTCTCGTACTGCGCTCATTAAGCGTCTTACCAATGTTCTCCATTTGTATATTTTCGATCATTGACCGCAGTGATTTTATAACATATGTTATTTTATCCAACAATTTCTGTAACTCGCGTGTTTCAATTTTTCCATCAAACAGGTTAATATTCTCTATTGTAAAGTGTGGACAATTGCGCCGTTTTAAAAAGCACTTCAAAGTTGCGAGAATGTACTTGACACAATTAATAATATTGTCCTCCCTACACACATCAGACCGGTTGTTCTCAACCGCATAGAAGAAGGCTGTTTTGAAAAAAAATGTACTTAGCCTATCTTGATAAGCTCGCACAAACAACTCCTTTCTTAACACCTTTGTCACGAAATATGCTTTCAGATGTACTGTATCTACACTGAAAATAAATAGTCGCTCTGATAGATTTGTGGACAATTACCATAGATAATCGAATGTATCGTCCGTACATATGTTCGTACTTTTGGTAGGTCCCGTGGAACTTTAAAGACGCCTATTTTCTTTGCTTTTTGCAAAGTCTCCTTCGAAGGCCAGTGACCTGGGCGAGGCCTTTCGAAAACGAACTTACATTGCTTAGGATGACTTTTACAGTAGAACGCGTTAAAATTGTCAGTATTCCATAATGTTCCTGCAGGTCCGTGTGGTTTTGCTTGATTAATTAACGCTCGGTGACGATTCGGATCATCGAGTAAGATTGTATGTGGAATCATGCAGTCAATTGTTGTCGAATCCATTTGAAAAAAAGTTAACGATATCAACAGGATCCCGATTAGTATCCAAATTGGTATAACGCTGTGTTTGTTTTTGTGGTTCTATCATTGTTAAATCACAGAAATGCAAAGCAAACCTGTTTGTGCCCACCTTAAGCACGACTTGGTGATCATGCGGCTGAAGGGGAGGATTTTCTGAATCAAGAAACAAAAGAAACGCTTTGTGCATAGGTGTATGTTCACGTTCATAAGCGGAATAGCTTTCCCTTCGAAACTGTATTAAATGCTCATTGACCGCAAAGTTATCAAGAACACTTGCAAGTCTCACAAAACATTCTTTGGCTGTTGTTGAAGCAATTTTCCTCCTTTTGGTTGTTGCATGTTTCTGTTTGTTTTGCCTCTATCGACCCATCTTCATAGAGAAAAACTAACTGTAATCCGCAAACTCATATTCAAGTATGATGCTAAACTTTAAATTGCTTTTTATTGAAAACGAGTTAAAAAATAGTATCATTTAAATTCCACACGCATACAACTTTTGTTCCCGTTTAATGATATATGTCGTGTGTAGGTCTAACAAGATTGAATATATCTGCAGTATTAAATATCCCGAGTGCGGTAGCCAACAAATAAACCAATGAACAAGATCGATAAAATTTTAAACACCCAGTGCTCTATCATTGCCTTCACAGGGTGCTCACGATTTGTTTGACAGATCTAGTGTAATTATAATGAAAATGTTGATACGTTTCGATCAATGTTCTTAACAACGCTGCGGTCATAATTGAAAGTTGCGGGTTTTATTTTGTATGGTGAATGTGTCGACACATTGAAGACGCGCCGGCATTCCGAGACGAGCTTCCAATGAAAAAGCCACGTCCGGGGGAGAAGAGAAAGACCTATGAACCACAAAATGTGTATTATGTCTAGCAGGCAAACGATTATTTCTTGTTCCTTAATTCACCTTTGAGATAAATGTTATTTGTGTTCAAACCGTCATTTGGTTGAATTGTTAGCGTGTTGATTTAAAGAAGTTTACACATTTGAAATATGATGTTTAGTGTAATTCCTGTGTTACCAAGAGAAGGTGGGTAGTATGATTAGAGCAGTGGAGTTATCACCTGAAATGTAAAAATAGACTCGCTTGCTAAATCGTGGACGGCTGCGTTAACTGTAATATGCCTTTCTCGTTAAAACTAATGACTCAACTCAGCGACGAATTGGGTTACAACTGGTGCGCGAAAAATCACAAAGCGCGTTGAAATATAATATAACGGAAAACTACCTTAACAAAAGCGAGAAATGCGTAGCGAGTCTTAAGTGTGGGTTAAACGCGTTGAACTATTTCAACTGAACTTGTGTCTGAATTAATTCATCCGTACATAGGAATAAGGTAAGCTATTACAATGTTGACAGGGGCGTTAGACGCGCGATAAAAACATTAGGCAATGCGACATAACGTTAGTGTTAACGGACATATTAAAAATGTCAGCATTTTGATGTGTCACCGTTTTGATTCGTTGATTTAACGCGTGAAGTTTCCGTATTAGGAACAAATGTTTTTGGTTTTCCGCAAAGCACGGCAATAGTTTCTTAAACGCACCACGATGTACTTTAGTAATGGTTAAAGAACTGAATCGGGTTTAAAGGGACTGTCAACCACGAATGACGAAAAAAGAAGTTCTAAAATACCGTATTTTTTACAATCATTAGTTTATATTGATTAAAATATCACGACTGGTATATTACATTAAATGAAAAAAGTTGTTAAGTTTTCATATGTTCAGTATATTCGGTAATACATTTTACTGGGTACAGGTACCAGTTAACTATAAATAACGCAGTAGATTGATCATCATCGTCACGTGGTAAACCCAGGAATGCAAATCGTGAATGCGTAGAGAATCGTATAGTATATTTTATATATAAATGATCAATCTACTTGCGTTATTTATAGTGTGTATATCGTTATGTCACCTTTTTTCGCGATGTACTTTCGATTTCACATCGCGAAATTTTATTACCGAATATACTGAAAATATGAACTTTTTTCAAGTAATGTAATATATCAGTCGTGATATTTTAATCAATATAAACTAATAATTGTAAAAAATACGGTATTTTAGAACTTTTCTTTTTTCGTCATTCGTGGTTGAAAGTCCCTTTAAAAGATTCAATGTGCAAACATTGCTCGTGCACTCCGTTGATACATAATACATATCGTTACCTGTACAGCGTATCTTCATAAATGGATAAACACATGATTAAAAGCGTTGATATCGAAACCATAACATCTTGAATATTACGTAGACGAATGAAAACAACACATTAACAGCGTCTCTTCATAAATAAACACATGATTAAAAGCGTTGATATCGAAAACATAACATCTTGAATATTACGTAGACGAATGAAAACAACACATAAACAGCGTCTCTTCATTAATAAACACATGATTAAAAGCGTTGATATCGAAACCATAACATCTAGAATATACCGTAGACGAATAAAACAACACATTAACCGTTAATAAACGTGATACGTATGCAAGTTTATGATTGACACATGGGTTTCAAAGGCAATGTAGTTTTATCAACTAGCAGATTGGCGTCTATGTGTGTGCCACACAACATGGACATGATGGTTTACGTGTATTTTACAAGGCTTAACGGCCGCTTATTTTCGAATCTCCCGGAACATGAAACGTGCAGTCAGAATATGTTTTTTTCATGGATAATACTATCAACGTAATCAAATAATCGCGTGTAGACGGACGCACTTCTTCGAAGAAGTAAATTTAAATGAAGTTTTAAAGGGCATTCATTAAGTGTGCGCTGAAAAAGCTTTCTCGTTGATGACCAATTTCACTAGCGATTTCATGCCTGACACATTAATACAATAATTTTTCGGATACGTTGAGAGTAAGATAATACACATATTATTTTGCAAATAAGTCTATAATTGAACTGAATTTAACACCAAAGAGGCGTGTAGTCTTATCATTCTCGTAAATCATGACTTTTAAATACCTACTACTGCTTATTATAATAATAATAATAATAATAATAATAATAATGATAATGATAATGATAATGATAATGATAATGATAATAATAATAATAATAATAATAATAATTATAATTATAATTATAATTATAATTATAACAACAACAACAACAACAACAACAGCAACAGCAACAACAACAACAACAACAACAACAACAACAACAACAATAATAATAATAATAATAATAATAATAATAATTATCATTATTTTAATAAATCAATAAATACAATACACATCGATTCAATGGGAGATTTAACCCGGGAGGCATTGTATTAATTGAAAAATATGTGAACAAACCCATTGAACAGTGGACACACAATATAAATACTGATCAAAACATCGCATGCTAAATAAAGAGAAAAATAGGTATTAATCAATAGGTACATAATTTATAAGCGCACAATTTGTAATTGTAACTTAGAGGTAAGTGTACGGTAATGATAACTATTGATGTTCTTAATACATATACATATATTATTAGGAACAAAATTGTGTCCCGTCCTTTTTGTTAACAATTTATTAACCTCGTAAATGTAAAAAAGCCTAGCATGAGTTATACTTTAACATTTGAGACAGTAAATATCATTGAATGATAATAATAATACTTATAATAATAATCATAATTATACCAATAGTAGTCGTAGTATTTTAGCAGTAGCCATTTCTATAAGCCCGTGTAGTCAATCGAAATTACAGTTATGTGGCTTCATACATAACATATTCAAATTGTCCGCCCCCCCCCCCAAAAAAAAAAATCACGATGCTTTAACTTGAAGTTTAATGTCACGAATCCTCATCTTCATATGCAATTGCGAATGCGCATATAACCTCATGAAACAAGGTTTGAAGATGATAGTACTACAGTCTCCATGATAGATAATATTAAAAGCACGAAAGTGAAAATTAACAGCACGTATTGTAGTAATTAAGCACCCGTGTCAAAGCGGTATGTTGCGGTATCGATCACTTTCAGTGTTTACTCTTGTTTGTGTCACATACCAGTAGCAACAAAGATAATTTTCGATGTGTCACTACGAGAATGTAGTTAAAATGCCCTTAAGTCTGCAAACTTTGAAAGACTTTCCACAAAAGTCGAATTATATGAAGAGCGGCTGCATTTCTTTGAGGTAGCATTTTTAAAGATTGTATGTAAGTCTTCCACGCCGATTCCAATTTTTGCTCAAGTTCCAAGCAGTGCCCTAGCATGTTCAAAGAGGTATCAAAGTGGACGAAAGATAAAACGATATCACCATCTGATGAAAAGAAGCATGTGGGTGTAATGCCTTCAGTGAATTTAGATAATGTTATCAAAGCTGCCGACTGTCTTTGTTATTGGTGGAGTTTATAGTATGTAAGGTACTGTAGATAGTAGAGATAGGGTTCGATTTGCACACAAATGCAGTTTTCTTTTGTAAAAAGTGGTGACCTAAAGCAAGGCCCACGGCACATTTAGCACAGCAAGAATTCAGGAACACACATCGCCTCTTCTGGTCTAAATATTAAACATACTTGACAACGACCCCGCTCGTGCTCTCAAGAGAGCCTTCTGTGTCTGGTGTAACCAATAGGAGATTTAACATAGGCGTTTGGTCTGAATTGGTCACGAACTAGAGCCATATTTCCAACAATAGACTTACACTTTATAATCAAATCACTAGCCCAAATTTTTATTGTTTCTACAACTACAACTTACTTTGTCTAAATTTTCAATACTTTTACCGAAACATGATATCATCACGAATCAGAGTTTTCTTTAAAATGATTATTTTCCGTATAGGCGACTCACCATAGTATGCTAAACGAGAACAAAAACTGACAAGACTGATTTTCCCGATTATAAAAACAGCACTGTATTATATATCACGCGCTAAAAATATCGTAGTAAAGCAGAACTGGCATTTTGAAGAAGATTGGTTGACGAATAGCTGTACTTATTGTACACGGATTATTGAGAGAACATGAACATATATGTATATAACATTACATATGACACATGGAATATGACACGTTCATACTGTTTTTAAGAAAACATTATAAAGTATATCGATGCGATTTAAACACATGTTTTATGCATTACTTTAACTGTAACCATATTTGCATTTTAATCAAACTAAGATTTTACCTCCACTATAAATATATCAAAACATTTACCATTAAATTAAACAAAACATATGTACCTTTGTACAGTTTTCGCATCTTAATCTATATGTGCTGGCACAAAATCTTTTATCTAGAATCTAATATTGTATCTTATGAAGAAATCCTTTACATTCGGCTGAAAGCGTACCTCGATCGGTATATTCATTCATTCTTAAAACACCGACCGCGCTATCTGTAATGTGTACACAGCGAGTGTGATTAAAACACTTAGCGCGCTATCTGTAATACGTTCATAGAGATTTGGTTTAACTATTGATCACTTAAACACATGGCTGTTGATTGATACGAAGGTCATGGTTGAAATGGAAATGACCACTTATCAAAAAGAAGACGCCTTCTCGATGTTTTGCATTTATCTGGACAAGGATCCCCCATCATACAGTGCTAAACGTTTCAGCGCTAACCTGCTTTACATTAACAGTTGCCCTTTTTATCACTTTAGGGCCAGAAATATGTATTCACTGGCTATATACAGTAAAGTTGGCTTTACCCCGATTTTACAATATTTACAAATACAAAGATTTTAATTCTTAATGTGTAGGTTATATTTTATTTAATAAAGTATAATTTATATCGAGATTACTTTGACTATTGACATTTTAGGATCTACACAGCCAACACAGAGAACTTACCCACCCACCCTTCCAATTGTTATTGCTTGTTTTTTATATTTGTGTCATTTCTGGCAAAAATGTATAGGCACGAGCCTATAGTTCCTGATGCAAGCTACGCGCCTCATTTTTTTTTAAACGCACGCACTGACGTCCTTTCACAATTTTAATCTAGGTCAATATTATGTAGTTGTATATTTAGTAATTTGAATTTAAGAAGCTTTTGTTAACAATAATGAAATATATATGAATACTCGTTAACAAGTTATGAACTTATCTTCATAATTTTCATAAATCTAGCGTGAGTACTGTTTAAGTTTTCAATTAGTTTAATCTATACTACTTTCACCATGTTGGATCCTACATTGACAACGAATACAAAAAAAATACAGCACGTATCGCCAAACCTCAGCATCCGTGTCAAAGCGGTATGTCGAGGTGTTAATCATCTTTAGTATTGACTCTTGTTTGAATAAAATAACAATAAGAAGGAAGAACATTTTTGCTTTGTCAATTTTTAATTGTTGTGTAATGTCCCTTAGTCCAGGGACGTTCAGCACGTTGCCACAGAAGTCAAATAATATGCAGGGCAGTCGCTTTTCTGTAAAGCAATTGTGTAGGTCTTCCATGCCATAGAGGTATACAATTAGGCGAATGATACAAATAAATATCCATTCGATTCATGTTCATGTGTCACTTCAAGATTTTAGTTACAATGTCCCTAAGTCCGCATACTTTGAAAAAGGGGCCGCTAACGTCGCATTATATGCAGGACGACCGCATGTGTAAAGCTGTTGTGTAAGTCTTCCAAGCCGATTTAAACGTCTCACCCCCTGTTCCAGTCAGTGACATGGCATGTTCAAAAAGGTATCAAAGTGGACAAAAATAAATACATAACTTTTAATGAGATACATCTTATGGATAAAATGCTGTCAGTAATGATCGACAAGTTCATCACAGCTTCCAATTGTATAGCTTATTGATGAAGTTATATGTATACGTAATGTTTTGAAGGTAATAGAGATAGGGTTCGAAATTAAAATAAATACAGTCGTCAATGATATGCAATTGTAACAGAAAACCAGATAAAGTGTAGGTGCCGAAACGCCCTCGGTACATTTCGCATCACAGGAATTCAGGAACCCACACCGCCTCTGCTTGTTTATAAATTAAAAAGGACATACCATTTTTGTTTGACTGTTCACGTGACTGCTTTGATATCTGAAATCCTCATGTATATTTTATCTTGTATCGTCGCAATCACGCATTTCAGTACTCAAATGTATAAGTTAAGCTTGTCACTGATTTAAGTCACTAACTCAAATGTTCTCGTTTCAATGGCAAGTACCCCTCACTCGTGTTACACAGTCTACCAACTACATTTTGTAAATCGTTTCAGAAAGCTTACTTAATGACTCGTTTCAATCGTATCACCTCGTCAGTCATTGACAAGTCTCACAGTGTGGTAAGTCGTGCCACTAAATTATCATAGCTTCTAACTGGGCTCTTGTAACTCGTCTCTTCTCGCACGTGTCATTAGAAGCGTCTCACCGACGTCACTCGCGAAACTGGTCACGTCTCAATCGTGTCGTGCCACTGTTCTCAGAATTAGAAGATTCTTGAATAATTTGTCGGTAGGGATATGATAACGATAGGTTTTTGGAATGCCGATAATGTGTTAATGTTTAGCAAATTTATAAGCGTCAAGGCTCAGATCCGATCATTAAACGCGTCTCTGTGTCGCTTGTTCGCGCAGAAAAAATGGCGGAAAGTTTGCGCAGAATACAACAGAAAAAGACGCTCGCGAAGGAAAAAACAAATGGACGAAGGGATAAGAAATAAACTTTTATTTTATTGTAAAGTTTCAGTATGTAATTGAAAAGAATGATGACGTTTTGATATCATTCTCAATGGTGTTACTGATGGTTGCGCGCCACGTCTGTTCTAAGGTTATTAACAATGGATCGAGGTTGGGTCTTTGGGTTTTTTCTATGGAAAAATGCTACATCACAAAATAACTTGCCGATTTAAAAAGTATGCATGCTTATATGAGCGAGCATTGCTAATTGTTTTAAATAATTGTACATAACGTAATTTACTTAAAGATATTATATGAGCAACACAAGAAATAGGTTACCATGAGCATTTCGTGCTATGGAAAGCTAAAAGGCATCAACGTAAGCTTTACTAATTCGTGCATTACTTATACACTGTATGTTCATTTGCCAAGGAAAAAGCCTATGTATATTATTCCAAACAGTCCTGAGCAAGCACCTGACGTTGTTAAATATTGTGTTAATGATTTATATGAAAACAATAGCGTACAATGGTTTCTTGCACTTTTTTCTAGACGCATGCATCTTTTCCAAATGGATATAAAAGTTAGAAATATGTTCATTATTGAAGTGGCTGTAAACTTCTGTCACTTAACTACAGATGCATATGACAGACATTAGTCAGTATAAACAATACTATAAAAAAATAGTTCATGCTCTATGGGAACAATTGTAGTATGCAGGTATAACGTAAAAGCGAAGTTAATAGTTTGTAAAATACATATATACAGCGTGTCTTTACATTGTTTTACAATAAAGACATGAAACATCGCAAACTAATTGATTGCAAAACTAATATCTTTAAATGAAGCTCATTTTAACAATATCGTGCACAGACAAGATTTGTCTTCGTATTTTTAACCACTTATAAGACGCAGAATACGCTGGACGTGCCAATTAGCGGCATTGTTTGTAAAGAGCAGCAGCAACGATTCTTCGTAGTAATGGTACGCACTTTCATAGTCTTCCTCCATTTCATAGCAGTGTCCCAGCAAGTTTAATGCAGTCTCCGGGTGATACAGGTTGTGTCTAATTATTTCATCACATGTGTAAGACTCCAATACTTCCAATGCATGTAGCTGTTTGTCACGTTCATCGAGTCCTCCATACGTGAGGTACTGTAGATAGTGTAGAAACGGACGAGCATCCACCTCAGCACCGTCCATATATAGTCTTTCAAAACAATTTCTCTGTGACTTTTCGTCGTCAGTAATATTGCGATTCATTTCAAACAATAATATGAAAGGAGTGCAGTACGTTTCTCGCCTTACAAACTTGACACTGAATGCGAATGGCGGTTCACAGAATCCGTTGTCACTACAATCTAGGAGCATATTAGCAAAAAACTGGAGATCACGATCTCCTATGTTCTTGTTAAGACCGCAAACATTCATGACCTGGCTGTGATACCTCCTATCCAAATCCTCCAAAACACGTATTACCGCATGAAGATGTCCACTACAGTACAATATAGAAGCCAACTTTAAGCGACTAGAAGCTACATCCGTAGTTAAGGAATATTGAAAACGCCTTATAGTTTCGCGGTCAAGAGCGTGTCCTAGTCGCAAACAGTAAGATGATTGCACTGAATTTTGTAACGCGTACAAATGTCTAATAAATTCAAAAGCAATAGCTTTCAAGCTCTCATTCGTGGAATATTCTAAAACATTGCGTAAAGCATAGTTTATATTTTGCTCTATGGCTGTATTATAACTCTGTATTTCATGTATTGTATTTCTTAACCGATTAAAAAAGAATCCAAACTGTTCGAACTTCAGCAGTAAGCTGATGCTGTTACGTAATGATACAACCCTTAGTTTTCTATTTCGTACAATTCTCCGTAAACTGCACGCTTGTAACCGACGTCCTATGTTATCTATACCTATAAACAATACATCTTGTAAGTTGTTTCTTATCATGGTGTCTATATACTCTAAAAGGCGTCTCCGCTGAACCTTGGATAGTTTCCCATCGAATAAGTTCACTCCTTGTATTATATAATGCGGGAGACTTTCCAATCGCAGCCATCTTCTTAATACGTGTAAACAAAGCCAGAGTAGAAACATAAGGTTATGTTCGGACCACAGAGAAGGATGTGTTTTTTCTATGGTGTAAAACATTACAGTTTTGCAATGAAAACTTGTTATAGAATCTCCAACAACGTTAGCAAATAATGATTTTTTAATTAGTTTTAAAAGAATGTAACATTTAATTTGTGTCATATTAAAACTAAACACCAGCATTCGATCTATCAGGTTCGGAGACAGGCGCCATTCTTCGCGTTTGTAATCACTGTCTGGATGGCCGGCTGCTACCACGAAACAAGGAGCTATCCGTGCAGCCTTTAGTAGCTGGGCAGGTGGCCAGTGTCTACCTCTACATCTGTCTATCCAGTGTTGTATTTCAGGAAGAGGTTTGCATACGTGAAATGCCACTACAAAATCCCAATTATATCCCCAACTCAAAGAGGGCCCATTTTTGGCTGCCTCTCCTATATTCATTTTGTGCTCGAGGTCCTGTTTATATCGTTCAGCGCTCATTAGTATTTGTCCAGAGTCTTTTCGGACCAAAATATATCCTGTGCCATCACACACACACGTCCTCGGTTCTGGTGTGTCGTCCCAAATGACTTGTAGCAGGATCTGTTGAGGAGGTGTGATGTCGTCATGGAGCATCAGGCGGTTCTTCATCCCGGCCTCCCAGTCTCCCCAGACTCTCATGATATTCACATCGTTGTCACTGCATAGATAATCAATATCAGCCTGGAGACCGGGCGTTGTGGTCCCTTCCGACTGGCTGCCGAAATGAAAACACTCACAGTTATTTCCTGCTAATTTGCTACCTATCGTCGTCATGCGCTCCCTCCACAAGAATGTGTATCGTCGCTCTAATACAGTATCCTTCCCAGCTCCACTGTCATCAAGTACTTCCGACATCCGGATAGACAATTCTGTGAAATTCTCTGGAATCTAAACATACACATATTATTTCACTTTTCATCTGTGGAGACAATTTTGTATATATTATAATCATATCGGTACATTTTACTAAATAGTTATATAATGTGGCTGATACACATGTACTCGTATATGTTATTGGCTTAAATTAAAATGAAAATACTTATATGTTCATTGATAAGTCTTGAATATTAATTATTATTTGATATTTTCGTAACACAAATGCAGAGTGTGTAATATGTGAAACGAAGTGTACTCCTAGTATTTGGAACTAACTATTTTAAAGTATTATGTTTATAAAATTTAAAATCTTTAAAGATGGACAACCATATTGATAAATCCATAAAAGCGCAAATACAAACTAATAAGACATTCTACAAAACCAATTGGTTGGAGTCTGTTTTGTAACTGTGATATTTAAAATAAGCTCAAATTTTTTAAAAATGTTGTTTCACATAAAACATGCTTGTTGTTGACAATGTACAATCAAACAGAACATTTCAAGTGCCTTTGTTTGTCAGTCGCTCCGCCCGTCAATTCATCCCAGCTTGACGTCCGTCTGTAGGTCCGTCTCTGTGTCTTGTCTTTATGTCTGTTTATATATTCGTCTGTCTGTATGTTTGCCCACCAGAACGACTGCCAAACAATAGTTTTTTTTATATTTAGTATATAATATACACTTGCGGACCATGATCGCCTTAAAGCGCTACCCTAAGTTTGAGGAAAACTTGACCTGATGACCTAGATTTTGGACACATGGAAACCAGATTCGANAGTGGAAACAAGGTTTGACCAGACGACTTATTAGTTGGACCCACATGACCCAGATTCGACATTGGCCTTGACATAAGATAAACATTTTGACCCACATGTATCAATATTAAGTCGCAAATGCAACATATAAAATTGAAAGAAGTATTTTTTTTATAAGAAATGACCTAGTAAATAAGTTTTTGGACGCACATGACCCAGAAGTTATTGTGAGTGTGAGCATACCGACCGAGTTCAACAACATAGGTATAACAATTGCATTAAGAGAGTTGTTAGAAGTTATCTGATGACCTTGTTTTATACTGTTCTTATTAGTCTTTTAAAGATGTGACCTCGATACCTATTTGTTGGACGGACCTGAGCCAGATTCAAACTTAGCCTAGATATAATAAAGACAAATAGTTTGACCAAATGTATGTGATTCATTCTTGATGACATGAATACAGTAATGTGTTTCAACAATCGTATCTGGTAACCTAGTTTTTAGACACGAATTACCCATATTTATTTTTTATATATTAATTTGTCACGATTAACAATCCGATTAAGTATAATAATTGTGGCTTGTTTGTGATTACTAAGTTTGTGTAAGATCTGACCGGATGACCTAGTTTTTGAATGCACATAACCTTGATTTAATCTCAGACTTTATATTATGAAGATAAACATTATTACCATGTTTGATCTACATAAGATAACAACATGTGGCCTCTAGTGCGATAACGAGCTAATTGACGCCACACGACTCATATTGACGAACACTTCGTGCGCAGGTGAGCTAATAGAAATAAATGATATACATGCATGAATTTTTCAAGGTTGAATCCTGTGTTGTTGTTCGTCCGCTTCGATGTAGTGATCTCTGTTCACTCTAGTCTGACTTCTTATCAAAATATGTACCTTTATCAACAAAAATAATACACGAGACATTACTATTCTAGTCAACATGAGGATGAAAATAAACTAGCAATTTACTATCCATTTTAATAAAATAACTTGCCTATTACATAGTCGACGTAATCTAACCAACATACCTATGTTTAGCGGTAAGATATTATCACATGGTTTTCATTCAGATAATGCACATCTGAATACTATAAGTCAAGTTTTTAAATGTTCCGCAGTATCAATTACTTTGCTAAAAAGGAAATGCTTAGCTACATATTAGCTTTATTATTTTACAAATAACGGACCAATATGCGTAGTTGATCGTTGCAATTATCAACGGTGTTTTGTTCCGCTTAGAAGAAAATAATTGGCATTAAAAACTTATCGGAACGACGACAGTAGGTAATTACAGCAACAATCAATAAGTAACGCTTCATTCAATTTGATGCTCACATACTCTTATGCAATTTGTCTTTTAACACAATCTTATTGTATCTACGTTTCATTAGAGTTCCAAAATCATACCATTTTCAAATTACGATATTATATTCTTTGATACATACATAACAATTTATCTTCTATTGCAAATTTAAAACATATTAAACACATGTACATCTATTGTTTAATATTTAAATAATTGCGGTTTTTATTGACCTAGACAATAGGAACACAATCACTAAAAAATAATTTTACTGAATGTCTTCCTGTTACGGAACTGTTTTTTAAAGTATTAATACCCACTCCACTCACAATTTGTTGCAAAATAAACCTTACTTATTGTCTGAATTACATTTTAAGAACACAATGACTCAAATTTAATCTTACTGAAAAATGTAACTTTTTTAAAGTACAAGGTTCGCTTATAATATGTTACATATCAAGTAGTCGCTTCAAACAATATAAAGCCATTTATCTTTTTACTTCAAAAACAAAGAAAATACATGGATTTGTTTTATATTAAAGAGATTTTGTCATTTAAAAGGGCGCCAAAGTGGCGATGTCTTGAAAACAATCTTAATTTGACAGAATAATGATGGCACGAAATAACGGATAGAACACGCTATATATTTGAATATAAAAATGTATGCATTCGTTGATAACAATCAGTCTATAATATGGGGCCTGTTTGTTTGCCCGTTTTATATTTACATTTTGATAATAATTTTTAGATTTCGATATATCCATAAATTGGCCACTGTCAATAACCAGGCATGATGGTTAAAGTAACATCTACTTGTTTGTATCAAATTTCTATTTTTTTTTAAGTAATGTATACTAACTTAATTTGGTTTTATTTAAGTTATTTCATATAAAACATATATGATCTACAGAGCAGTAGGAATCATGTTTGTCCTTGCCAAATTCTTTCACCTAATACTGATGTGTCGATGTGTTTAAAACATAAATTATCAATGCAATTAGTTGATGCTCACGTCTGTTCCGTTAGCTTTATGATAGTTTGAAACTTCATTTTTAATGCTAACGTATAAATACGTGCCGTTTTACTTAAAACCCTATAACACAGATTATTGGTAAGACTTAATTAAGATGCGGATGATGAATTTCTTAGCCATCATACTCGGTTAGAACTGTTGCCTACTCCGTTGTAAGTATTTTGTATACAACAGAATACAGGTGGTATCAAAACTAAAAACCGAGTATTCCACCTTTTTTAAAAAAGTTTAGAAGCTATAAATTAAATGTCAATGCAATTTAATAAATTAGATATATACATAAATCAATCATAATGAGTATGAATTCTTAACTGCGTTCCATAATTGTACTTATACGTATATATAGATGTTGGGTAATATAAAGTGTACTAGTTAATGATCGAAATTGTAAAAAAATGCATTAATATAAAACATAGCCATATAAAAAAGCAACGAACGTGGCACTATTTAACTGTGACATATATTTCCTTTAAAATGAATGATACAAATATTGCATTGTAACTTACAACTAAACACAAAAAGTGCTCATCATATCATCTGGATGCCACCGTAAATGCCACTGGACACTGTTTTGCGTAAATATAACGATTTGAACAAACTTGGTAAACAAGTTATCTTACGATAGCCCATGCAAAATACCAAACCTTTGGGACTTGCTGTTTAGGACGATATTTTGTACACTGATTTCGTCTCAATTAAATAGCCATTTTGTCACGTCCGAATACTCAATTACCCAGAATAATGGTGTATTCGAATATATTGATATGATCCTTTTTTTTAATTGTTAATATGATACATTGTTTATGTGTTGTCAAAGAAAGAATATTTCCAGTATATCACCAAACTGTTATAAAACGATGTGTTTGTTAAAAGTATGTGTTTAACGTGGATTTTCTGTGACGTTAAGTAGTAAAAGGAGTTTCGGCTCACTTTAAGTGTGCTGTTGTTTACTTCGCCATATTGATACTTATTGTTTTATAATTTACATTAAAAGGCACATTTGTTAATAGTCAAGCTATAAAGGGTACTTGTCACACTTGTCATACCATATTATTCTTTCCCATTGCTCAACAATCAAAGCATGCGTTTTAAAACTAATGCGGTGGAGCCAGAGAAATAAGTAATTATTCTGTTTTGCCTTAAAGCGGGACTGTACGATTTTTACATGTGTTAAATTTTAATATATTGATTAAATTATGTTACGATGACTCAAAATAGGCAATAAAAATTATACTTTGAAGACGAATTTTATAAAATGCAGCAAAGACAAGTTAGCGCTGGTTAAAGCCGATGCCGACACTTTTACTCGTATTTGTAAGGAAACAAAATTGTGTCTTTGTGTCGTATGAACGAATCTGCACTAAAACTAAATTTAGATTCACATCGTACATGCATGATATACATGCTGGCTTATTTGACTTCCAGTCATTTAAGCTTTCAGATTTAAATATCTGGCTTATTTCGCATTTTTCGACACATGTTCTTCTTAACTTTTATTTTAATTTATATTGAAATATATGTATACTAATTTTTAACACATTTTTAAAAAAATCATAAATATTTGACAAAATCGTACAGTCCCGCTTTAAAACAGAATATAAGGGCTGGTGATCTTTTTCAAGTTTATCTTTCAAGGTTTAAACAAGTTGAGCATTTGATTACAAAAAAACTCTTAACAAGATAAAACCACGTTTGATAAATCTAACTCACTAAGAAAGCACGGTAATCTTCTTATTAAGACACCCAACCGCACATAGGGTTTTATCAATGAAAAATGGCACAAACATCAGACAGATACTTTATTGCTGTGTCTTATTTTGAAAAGCTGTTATTGGATACGTAGACCTTTAGATTAATATAGGACTTTGTTCTTCAATCTAGTGTGGTTTATAATCGTATCATTTTGAAAGAAAGCAGGGTTAACCACTTGCTTTTACATCTCTTGGTTCATTCTGCAATTTTTGACAATATGTGGCTTTGATTCAGAAGTGCTTCAGGCCCCTGGCTGGTTATTCTATTTGGCCGAGATTTATGCCCACAAATAACGTTTGATGATAATACGATTCAAACTATTTGAGTAAGAGAGCGGACACGGTTAATCTAACATATTGTGGCTTATTCGTAATTCAGAAGAGCTTCTGAAGATTTGACAGGTTATCGCCCATTGAAGGGATTATATGCCCGCACAGTTGTATAAAAAATTAAAAATATTTTAAAAAATGTTTAAGTTAGTGGGTACACACGTTAAATTTGACAATGTTTCTCAAAACAGAAGTGCTTCAACCAATCTGACCGTTTATTAAACGTATCCAAGATGTCATGCTAACAATCATTATTATCAAGTTGTATGATGCTATGATTTTTACTACTTATGTTAGAAAGCGGGCAAGACTTTGCACCTATTTTATAATACAAGGGCCATAATTCTGAAGTTGTTACGGCGTTCTGGCTTAAAATCCGAATTTGCCCAATTATTATTAGGTATTACCAATTTATCTGATGATCCTATGTATATGTTATACAATAGACGGAAAACTTTTTTTCAATTTACAATTCAAGGGCTATAAATTAGAATGCTTCAAGTTATTTGTCAAACACCATTATCCGATGGCTATAATACAAAAGTTGTTTAAGTATCTGGCATGTTATTGAATTTGACCAAGAAGTTATGCCCACAAATACCATATCAGGCTAAGAAATACAAATGAAAAGCTAATTAACAAAAGAACACTTCTTTTGTGCACGTTTCTGAACCTCACTATAACATTTTAAGTCTAAGATAATTTCATTGCGCCACGTAAATCATAAATGATTTGTCTGTTACAACTTTGCTATCGCGCCTAAAAAAAAATAGATTGTACATAAATATTTCATCAATTTTCTTCCACCTAGTTTTATAACATAAGGTTCTGCACGTCGATTGTTGTTAAATAACCATTCCTTCTTTTTGTATGATAAAAAAGAAACGTGTTCTAGAATAATAAAGTCACGTTGTTTAGCTGGTGCGAACAAGGAAAGTATTCTGACATTATGTTTGCTAGCAATCGACAACGAGTATTGAACATGTCGAGTGTAGATTACAAACACTTTGAAGAGATATTAAGAAACATGTAACAACCTGATTTATATTTGATTTATGGAATTGTCATATTAAATCACACAAATTAAATAAATCAATGGCTGTAAAAAAATGTAATAATATAAAACAAATAAAACACTACCGGTATTTACCTGTTCTTTCAAATTTGTGTACCATGACTATCCGTTTATGTCACCAATGAAATCGAAAGTAAGAATATATGGGGCATAGATAAAATTAAATCTATCGCCTAGTCAGCAAGTTATTTATTATTTTTCAAACGGTACCGCTTTTAAAACCGAAAGTAGGATCTCTAGACGGACACGTCCATTTCGACAAACGCGATAATTTTTTAAGTTTTAAATCGCAAAAAAGTCGGAAATCTACCTTGTTACCACCAGATCAATTCTATATACTATATATACTTAAATTTACTATGCCAAATAAGGTGTATGGCTTTAATTTTTAGAAACCAGAATCGGTGTTTATATTGAGTATGCATTCGGTAAAATACAAAAAAAACGGATAATTGTTAACGTGACGTCCCGTACCACAGAAATACTGTTTTCTAATACAGTGCAATTTGTATTGTAAAGATGTACACAAACGACGCAAATGGAAAAACGAAACATGACTAGTATTGAATGAGCTTGAACTTCTAGAAATCTCAATTACATCTAATTGAAAACTAAAAAGAAAATATAAATCATAACTTATTATTACTGAAAGGCATCTTTAATCAAGAAATAATCGACGGGTAACCGTTGGTTAATGCGATAATAATCAACGTTATGGAGTTCCGATGCGTAGGAATTAAACCAAGAGGGCGTTGCCCGAGTGGTTTGATAACAAGCAGCGGAACGACATACGGTTGGTTATTATCGCAATAACCAACGGTTAACCCTCGTTTATTTCGATTCTAACACGATTTTATTAATAATGCTGAATGGGTCAAGTTCCCCACGGGTACTACTTCACCGTACCCGGGTAATTTGAAGTATACTTCACCGTACACCGATTTTCAAATGATACTTTTGGCAGAGACAACTACGTCTCTGCTTTAGGTACCCCGGTGGACTTACAGGTACAAATGTACCCCATCTTTCCTAATAAAAAAATTCGTACCCAAAATTGTTCGTACCCATTTTTTTTTTCGTAAACACATTTTTTTTCGTACCCAATTTTTTTTATCGTACCCAATTTTGTTTTCGTACCCAATTTTTTTTGGCACTATTTTTTCGTACCCCAATTTTTGTTTTGGCATATTTTTTTCGTACCCCAAATTTTCGTACCCAACTTTTTATTCGTACCAAAATTTTTTTTGGCATAATTTTTTCGTACCCATTGATATTGTATGGCACAACCATTATTTAAACATGAACACAATTCAATGTGATAAACGAATCATATATAAACAATCTGTATAATGTAGAAGCGTACCACTTAAACCATGAAACGAGTGAAAAACAACTTACAAATGGTTATTTTTTAAAAAGGGATTTTCCATGAATCCCAATTAAAAGGGGTATTTTCCAAGGTTTTTTTTAATAAAAAACCCATTTATTTGTAACTATAAATCTGTTACTTCTGAAAAAATCATGAAATCGACACGCTAATTTA